>DWFO01004808.1:0-11050 GCA_018246595.1 Mimoniades nurscia nurscia
ACTAAATCATCGTAAGTATTTTAAAATTAAAGCAAAAAAACGTGGTGGGCCCTATTTTGTTTTGAGTAGTATATATTCATGCGAGAATGAAGAGGCAATAGCAGTATTTATAAATATGCACATATATACTTCTATTTCGACATGTGAAATAAATTCAACATTTAACATTAATACTTGATTCTGGTTCCTTTACAGCAACACATTGTGTCTAATGAGTATACTTAAGCACAGACTTACGTTAAGATTATACGAGATGTCAGTGAACCCCAAACATCCAGCATCTAAATGTATGCAGTGTAAGCAAGTAAGTAGAGTGAAATATGTTCATAGATCCTCAAGTTAATTATATTGAAAAGTTAATAACTATTCATTTCAGACTGTGAGACTGAGCGTCAAATACTTGGCACAATTATCAATCCTGGCTGAATCAAGTTATGGTATAGGTGAAATAAGTTATCAGTTGCTTAAAGGCAGTTCATATATGAAAGACACACTGTCACTAACATTGCCATACATTGTGAGGTAAGGAGGAAAAATATCAATACACACAATAAGATTAATTATTAATCTTAGTGAAAATCTTTAGGTGTTCTTTGATGATAATTATATTTTTCAAAACAATATTATGAAATATACATTATTATCAAATATTTTCTGAATCCATTTCAACATAAATCATAATATATTTGTAAATTATTGTTTTTTTAGCTGGAATTATATTACAGTTGACTTGCAATTAGTATAGATATTGTTTAGCATTATTACTTTTTTCTAATTGAATTTAACATCACGCCAATTCGGAAAGAGGTACAACATAAATTTAACATATTATTTATTTCTCCACAGGACTGAAAAACCACTGAAGAAGTATTTCATAGATTGCAATGCATTAAATTTGTTACTGCAAATAATAAATGAGTCCAAGGAAAATATTCAACACTGTGTCATTGCTTTATCAAAACTGGCGAGTACTATTCATATAAAGGATCCTAAAGTTCTTGAAAATAGATATAAAGAACAAATTTATATTAAATACGATCCCATTTTGGACAACCTATCGAAAGATGAAGTTGTTACTTTTGAACTGGATGACTCAACAACAGTGGTGGCTAACAAAACATTCTTGTGTCAAAATTCCGATGTATTCTCTGCTATGCTACTCGGTCAATTTAAGGAGTCAGCTGAGAAATGTGTCAGGTTAAAGAACGTCACAAAACCAGCTTTAGAATATTTGTTGACCCTATTGCATTGTGGTGTAAATAATTCTAAAACTGAAATTAAAATTTTCCCAATGGCTGTTGAATTAGAAACCAATTTAGAAGTCTTAATACTTGCTGATAGGTTTTTGTTTGAGAAATTAAAAGAACAGCTGTGTAGTGCTATTCTACAATTCCAGTTAACACCTAAAAGTGCTGATAAAATATACATTTGGTCACTGAATGAAGGCATGGGATTCTTGTGTGTGGAAGCTGTTGCATATTTGTTGACTGGGAAGATGTCCGATTCAGATAGAACACAGTCATTTCAAAATATTCTTAGTCTACAATACAAAGACCAATGGCTGGATGATATAAAAACAATGATTTTACGACAATTACAAAAATGAAATATAGTGTCATGAACAGTCAGCATGACCTTAATTATAGTTGATATATTTACAACTACAGAAATTAAATGATAATATATCTTGTAAAAATAATGTTTAACTTCCTCTTACAATTGTTGTGATCATCAATTCCTATTTTATAGGTCAGAAGTGTAAATATAATGTTACAAATTTTTAAAATTGTCATAAATCTTTCATTTGATATATGACTTTTTCATGTCATAATATGACATTTAACTATTAAAATCAGTTCCTTACACTCTACACAATAATACACAAATTTAGAAAAAAAAGTATATTTCAATGCATTGTAAATAATTACTTTTCTTTAACAACTTCATTAAAAAACAATTCTAAATTACAATTTCTATTTATATCTTCCTAGTTTGTAAGGTCAAGCTTATATTCTTGTTTGGTATTAACACTTGTGAAGTAATAGCTTTAACATTAGTATCATTTGAACATTTGAATTCAAAATTGTTGACCACCTGGAACAATGGAAATGTCCTTGAATATAGAATTTATAAAATGTTAATAATACCTACCACGTAAGGAATGATCTGGTGTGATAATAAAGTAATGTTATATCAAAACATTGTTACAAAGAACCCACCTAATGAATTTTTTTTGTATAAAAGACTGAACAGTATACTTTTATGCAATTATATCATTTAATCAATCCACAAATCCAAAGAGACTCCACTTCAAATCATAGATCTTTGGAAGATATAGTTCTGTACTAATTCTTAAGTAAACTTTGAAAGCTTTTGTTGCATATCTACTGATATAACTGTTGAGTTATCCTCTACATTGTAGAGTCTTTAAGTTAGAAACTACATCTGTCCTTTTTATATCAACAATAGCAACACTCAACAAATGCATGTTGCATTCATTCAAACAAGAAATTTTCTAAAAATTGTAACATCATCATCAGCCTAATGCAGTCCCACTGCTGAACATAGGCCTCCCTTACGGGTTAGGCCCATGATCCCCATGCTGTGAGTGCGTCACAGAGTGCAGTTTTTCACACCACCTATGCTGCTGCCCACAGGAGGCCAGGGTATGTAACTGTGAAGAGGCAGACCATGCCATATGTGATTGGTCAGTGTCAGATTTATTCACCTCTTATGACACCCTGTATTCCGGCATGGGGGGGAATGTACTCTTAGTCCACCCTGACATGGATACATTGTAATATACATATTAATACTCATGTGAGCTCTTCCCATGAATATCTTACCTGACTTACAATCTCAGTGAGTTGTAACATTGCAATCTTTTTACCAATGCAAGACCTGGCTCCAAGTGCAAAAGGCAATGATGCAGAAGGAACATGATAAGTGAGATTATTTCTTCTTGGGTCATTTCTATCCCATCTGTATGGCAAAAAGGTGTTGGGATTGCTAAAATTCTGTTCATCACGTCCTGAGGTGTATATTGAAGCTATTATTGGTGTCTGAAAAGAACCAACAAATTTGATAGTAGCATTTGAAATTTCAGTGATTAATGAAATATTTTTGATAATTAGGAAAATTGGCATAAAAATAGCCCTGTGAATTAGAATATAAACATATTACTGCTAGAAAGAAAATTAATAAAATGAAGGTACATTTAATCATTTTTCTTTGGCCTCCATGTAACAATGGCCATGATTTCCTCCTTTATATGACCATAGGGATCTTCAAGTTCACTAGGAGCCTCTGGTATCCTTAACTTCCTACGCACTGTAGGTGATAGAAGCAACATGTTCTGACCCAGACCGAAGACACTCGATGTTACCCAGTATAAACACATACAAGAGGGCACACTGGCAGCTACAGGTATCATTATTATTGAAAATATCCTGAATCCATTAGTGAATATTGTGTACAATCTGGATGGTGCTCTGAGTTTTGCCATTCTCTGTAATTCAATTATTGCTAAGTTGGTTGCTCCAAAAGTTACAGGCAAAATGTATGAACTATCTGGCACTGTCAAATTAGGAAACCAGCTTATCCCACCCACTGATAGTTCAAGAAACGTTATCATGCTCGCCGCATCGCCGTCTTGTGCGTATACAAGGTTTCGGAGTGCAAATGACATACACACCCATATCGGGATTTGAAACCAAATCAGCATGCTTGCTTTGAACGGATGACAATTATCACGTTCTATTAAGATCCTCCATTGTTTCTTTAAGGATCGCTTGAATAGCCCTACTGCCTGTTTGTCTGTTAGGTTGTAAACCTTTTTCGCTATTGTAGTCTCTTTTTTTAGCTCATTAACCATATCTTTCAGTTCTAATCCGATGTTTTCCACTTTTGCTAAAATGTAGTTTTGATAAATGCTAAGGGGCAGAGTGATGCTTGCTCGTATAAGTAACGTGGAAACTACGATTGTAGCCCACCATGTCAACCCAGTTGCTTCATGGAAATACAGCAGCCCGTCTTGCATTACACTCACTGGATAACTGTTTGATATGCTTGTATACAATTCCGCTTGCCATTTCACTAAACCTTCTATAGATAAATGACGTTTGTTTGTCACACAAGGTAGATATTTTTCATTGTTATGATAGTTAAAGTCTTTCTGAGTTTGTACAGGTTTCTGTATTCCAATACTACTGATACAGCTGTAACTACGACAGTTAGATATTACGTGAATAATTTTAATTCTAGTTAAATATTTGAAGTTATTCATGTTTTTACTATTTCATTTCCCATAATAAATGAAATCATCACTACAAAACCTCAGATAAAGATAAGTCTAATAACCTAATTCGACTAACTTAATATATTAGTGACATTAAGCTGTCAAACGCTCAGTGACGTCTTGACAGAGTAGTACGGTAACTAACATAACATCATGCATGTTTTCCCCCAAAGGGGTAGTCATCCTATTCTAATAAGTTTTGAAAAAATTATGATTTTTATTGGAACACCGTGTAAGCTCTAATAGAAAGTAACAGTAAATTTCTCTCAATAGCTGGTAGAAATGTTACAAACGTCTATTTAATTTACCGTAAAATGCCATGACTAAAATCGGAACATAAATATAAAATTTAATATCACATCACGAAATTAGATCATGTTAAAACCTTAATTAAACATGCTACTATCACTATATTATTTTCAAAGTCATGAAACATTAACATTTTATTTCGGTTTCCTAGCGCAAATAATTACTCACCCCTTCTTTTATTTTGTATGGTCCCAAGTAGCATTCCTTTGGTAAAATTCTTGTTAAGAACGGAGCAACTGGAAACAATCTCATTGACTCCTTTACAACGCTTGTAATAAAAGATCTTTCTTTTTTTCGTATTTCATGAACAACTTCTTTGTTTTTCGAAAGTAATAATAGGATCCAAAGTGTGGTATAGGCAGTCTGAAAAATATATATCTTGTGGTAGGCTGGACATTGTGAAAGAGTGAATAATATACAAATAATATGAGATGAACCAAGCATCTTTTTGTAAAGACAATTTCTACCGCTATAGGGCGTCGAAAGCCCTTAAAATAGACTATGATTATCGATAATCTTATATGGCAGAGATTAGATCGCTGCCATATAAGATCTGAACAAGGTATTTTTTCAAAATTATTTTATTTTATTTTTATTTTATTTTACAAAATCCACAGCTCTTTTTAATTTTACATTTACATTTATCCTTAATACTAAACATATAGCCAATTATGGATTTACTTTTTATAAATATTATTACATATCATGTTGACAGTCACTAAAACAAGACGTTTGTGTGCGTTTGCGTGTGTGTGTGTGTGCGTTTGCGTGTCTGTGTGTTTGCGTGTGTGTGTGTGTGTGTGTGTTTGGGTGTATATGTGTGTGTGTGTGTGTGTTCGTGTTGCGTGCGCGAGGGAGAAACTGCATTGTTTAACATAATTCAACAATTAATTTGGGAATCAGTTATGACCTTATATACCTGTTTCTTAAAACATTTCTTACTTGTATGAAAAATGTCAATAGTATTAAATTTCTTATAGTAACATTTAATGTATTGCTTTCGGAAAAGCATGACTGTACATGATGCACCCACATTAAATCGGCTCATATTCACAGGGGTGACACTTTTAGTTAATTTCAAATAAATTAGGATTACGTTATCTAAATAGTTGCTGTCAAAGTTCATGGTGCTAATGGTCAGTCAGTTCGGAAATCTTTATAGTAAAATGAAAACGAGCAAAAGAATTAATAAAATAATGTTATTTTATGCTTTACCTTTACCAGCAGATTCTGCAGCGGCGGCACCTGAACGTCCAGCAACGGCAGCTTCGGATAAAAAAATATCAATTGACTTCTTCGGGAAGAACTTGACAGTACATGATTCATCCAACATAAATTGGCTTATATTTATAGAGGTGAAATATTTTAGTTATTTATTAATATCCAAAGCAAATGAAGTCGTTTAATGCGAGATTAGATAATAGGCAGAGGAATGTAGAACACTCCCACGGTTCACCAGTTACTTTTAAGTCCCTCGATGGAATAGGTGGTGAGAGCCTATTACCATATATCGGGCACATATCCAGCATCCGAGCCACTACTATCTCCTCTGCCTACCTCTTCGGTGATTACAGGCGTGATGTTACTTTTAGATAATACACGTCTTAAGTGTTATTGTACTCTCACGTCGTATACGTATTGTGCGTCGATTTCAATAAAATAATAAGATAATCGCGGAAACTTTTATTGAATCTGTTTGAAATGTTTACTTTTATATTTATACAAGAAGACTTTACTTATCATATCAAGTAAAGTAGCTCATATTACAACTGATCAATCAGTTAAGTCAGCTTTATAGTGAAAAAAAAAAAAAGAATTAGAAAAAGACTGTTATTTTATGTATTACCTTGAGCAGACGAGTGAGCACTCACGGATCCTGAACCTCCATTAACGGCGGCTGTAGTGGAGACATATATGTATTTAATGGTTATTCCTTATCAACATTAATAGGTAGAGTTACCGACGTGATTTGACTCATATTCATGTGTGTGAAATCTTGTCTTACTTCGGATTTACAAAGGATTTATTTAACAACTGTTCAAGCAGTCTGATAAGTTTTGTAGCCATATAAAAGTGAACAGATTTAAATATTTAATAAACAAAAGTTCATCTCGTACTTATAGCAGCAGAATGGGCAGTCGCTGAATCTGAACCTCCGGAAGCGAAAACTACGGAAAAAAATATAAACAATATAAATACATTATTGAAATCGTAGGATTACGTAATATTTTAATTGAAACAGCTACATGTGATGCGTATAGATTTTCACATCACCTTTGCGGTCACCGTCCACATTCAAACACACGCGTGTTAGGTTTATTAAATATTTAGTAAGATGCAGGATGTCACAAAAGAAATTTTATATTTACTAAGCTTAGTGCGTTAACGCAACGTATTTGGGTGCCGCGGGGGTTGCGTCATCGATAGTCTGGCTCTTGGGAATTGGTTTTTCAACAGCAAACCGCGTGTTGTGCGTGTGCGAATTTTTCAAAAACGGTAATTCTGCGACTATATCATGAATAAATTATATGAAATTATTTTAAGAACATGTACGAAATTTTCGGCACTTACATGATGCGCCAAGCATTTCTCTCATTCGGAATTGGATAAATAAGTTTAAGGAGACTGGCTCAACTCTAAATAAAACTAAATCCTGGCTACCAAACGTATCGAGAATGAAAGAAAACGGGGAACGAATTAATCAGTCTGTTCGTGATGATCCCGACTTCTCCATTCGGAAGCGTGCAAATGCTTCGAATGTGCACAAATTGTATTTACATTGCATTTTGCATAAAGACCTAAAGCTGCACAGCTATAAAATTCAATTGGTGCAAAAATTAAAACCCTAGTGTATCATTCAGAGGCTAAAATTCTTAAAACAGGAAAATAAGCAGTTACAAACGTTTATCAACATCACTAGAGGACTTTTTCTCTTTTAAAGAAGATGAGAATTGATGTAAATTTAGAGTATTATGTGTGGATGTGATTGTGTTGTGATTTTTTGTTGTCTGAACAACAAAATTTTCGTGGCTATAACCGAAGAAAACGGTGCTAGCAGGATGGAGTAACTTCACACACGTCCAATGCGCCTCTATCACGATTCGTGACATATTTCCGGACAAATTAATATCTAGAAAAATTGACATAAATTGGCCCCGACGCAGTCTTGATCTGACTCCTATGGACTTTTTCCTGTGGGGTTTCGTTGAATTTAAACCAACATCCCTGGCGTAGTTAAAAAATATTCATCGCGAAATGGAAGCCATCAGGGAGAGGACCTGTCAATTCCGTCATCAGAAATTTTAGCGTTAGATTAAATGAGTGCCGCGATCCCGAGGGTAAGCATTGACATAATCTTTTTAAGGCATAAATCCCCAAATAATAATTAATAGTTAATAAACATTTTATCGATTATTGACTTATCTTAGTTGTTTTTAACTATTTTTTTTACATAAAATTCCTTTTGATACACTTGTATTGATATTAAGTGCTTAACATATACATATATAACGCGGAAATATACGAAACATTTTAATGAAATTTCCTGACGCTGCGGCATATGCGTTCGCTGCGTTTTTTCCAGTGGTATGGCTGTTTCAATTCGAAAAATAAATCATATTAATATTATAGAAATTTAACCTACATATTTGGAACATGCTACAACTGCTGTTTATGCAACTACTGATGAGTTTGTCTTCCTTCATTTGTGTTATTTTGTTTATATAATTATTTTTCAATTATCGATGCCATAGTTACATGGAAGACATAATCAGAGTGTACAGAAAAGTGACAATAAAATTGATGTTAACAATTGTAGGTACCTACTGATTTTATAAAATTGGACATACCTGTTGCTTCGGCCTGGGCCACGGCACTATTCGCTGAAGCATAGCCTGTAAATAATGTATGTTAATTTACTGAGATTTATTACTTCTACTGAACTGCATATACTTTGCATTTACTTTTACTAATAACCATGATCAAATGAGGTTGGCTCAGACATTGACATGGTCTTTGAAAGCCTTTACATCCTTATCAGAATTTACATTTGGAGATAATGAATAAATAATGTTTTTACAATAAATACATTTGGCTCACTCACCGATACTACCAGCCAATATGGCCAGCGGTAACAACAAAAACACTGTACGTCTTAATGAACGCTTCGTTCCCCCCATCTTAGGGATTTCCGAATTGTATTCGTTTAAAACGTTGCAGCTTATATAGGAAAAATGTTGTAAAATTAATTTATTGTTCGAAGAGAGCGTGATGATAAGGAACATAAATTTTATTGTACATTCATTGTACAAATGATTCGTGATCGTAAAGTACGATAACGACACTATGAAGGAACGTATATTTTTAATAATTAATATACTATAATATAAGTACCTATTAGAAAGTCACGAATGATCTATGACACCACTAGTACCTACATATATATCTTCACGCCAGCTCCCTTGCGGGGTAGGCAGAGAGCACAGAGTGACAAAGATATCTATTCTTACACACCTGTCGTGCTTCTTCCACAAGTTTAGAAACAATAATAATATAAACGTAACATCACGCCAGTCAACCCCGAAGAGGTAAGCGGAGGAACGTAAAACACTCCCACGTTTCACCACTTACGTTTGCGTCCCACTATGGAATAGGTGATGAGGCCATTGTCATACACCGGACACGTATCCAGACTCCGAGTGGCTACTAGAAAATCCATTTAAGAAAATTTTGTAGTGCCCGATCCGGGAATCGAACCTCCTGTTCGGCAGTCGCACTTGCAACCAACACGACCAACGAAGCAGTCAATAATAATAATAATATAGTAAATAATAATACAGTATAAAGTATATACCTACATGTACTTTATAAATGTGGAAGGAAATCAAAGGTTATAACTTAAGGTAAGGAAATATTTTGCCATAATTCACTTAACTGACTGACTGCCTCGTTAGTCGTTTTGGTTGCACGTGCGACTGCTGATCCGGGGGTCCTGGGTTCAATTCCCGGGTCGGGTACTACTAAATTTTTTTAAATAGATTTTCTAGCAGCGACTCGGATTCTTGATACGTGTCTGGTGTATGGCAATAGCCTCACCACCTATTCCATAGTGGGACGTAAACGTAACTGGTGAAACGTGGAAGTGTTCTCCGTGGATTACATGCGTGATATTATGTTCACACTTAGGTTTAATTCTAAAATTCTTTATTTCTAAAATGTTAATTGGAAATTTTGCTGCAGATGTCTTCAATTGCAAGTGAAATTTTTAAATTGCAACTTTCTCACATCCATTATTAGCGAAACTATAAGGAAGATTCCATGATACAGATATTCCATTGTAGCATTCTCACATATCATGTAGACTTTAATATGAAAGCAGACATATTGAGTTTATGGTTTGGGTGGATGGCGAACAGTTTCAATAAAGCCATTGTCATCCACGTCCCCTGTTTCGCTGTCGTGTGCATCTCGTGATTTCAAATCGACTTTTCTGTGGATATAGAACTTAATATTGTGACTTTACCTTCAGATAATATTCTGCTTGCGTTTTGCGTTTTGTATTTGTAATGTAATAATTATTATTCTAACTTTAAATGTAATCATATTGTTGTATTTTCAAATTGCTTTGACTTTTACAAAAATATCATTAAGCTTCCTATAAAAACATTGCCAATCTAGTAATGTTAAATATGAGTATAGAGTATTTCAGTGTTTCTATAACTTTTTCAGTTATATAAATACCTACGAGCAATAGGCATATTTCATCGTGTTCTATGGTATATATGATATTATAAATAAATTTATTGAATGGTAAAATTTTTAACAACTTGTAGTGGTTAGTTTCGGAGTCTACAAAACAATTTCACTTATTATTAGACTTTGTTCTCCCGTGGATTTCTTTAATTGTAAGTATGGTAAATATTTCTTCAATGGTCTTTTGAACTACAGAAAGCTACAGAAAGTGTTTAATTTCGTCACCCATTCGCGAAAAAAAAACGAGTATGTAACTTTTGTGGACTATAACTCGTTCGAGTCCATTGTAACCTTAGCTGGCCTAAAATACATGCTATGCTATGCTAAGTGGTACATATACATATATCGTAATATCGAAGGGTTGACAAGTCTTTAATCTTGCATATATGATTCGCATGCGATACATATTTGTAGGTGGGGTGGCTGGGACAGCTGCATCGGATGTTGGAATACTTAGCATCAGTATCTCGAATAATAAATTTCGATGAGAATTGGTATAAGACTAACGACAAATACTCAGCAAAATGTTCATTCTGGACCTGAACTCTCAAATGCTCATTTCTTCAGGTTGTTTCGGATTACATATACAGATCTTCCAGTTAATTGGAAATAGCACGAGCGGATCCAGCTTTGGCGCGGAGGCCGGGGGGGGGGGGGGGGGGGCAAAAGATCGGGGTCAGGTCCCAGGGGGGT
>DWFO01004809.1:0-11050 GCA_018246595.1 Mimoniades nurscia nurscia
TGGCAATAGGTTCACCATCTATTCAATGATGAGACGTAACCGAAACTGGTGAAACGTGGGAGTGTACCTACTACATTCCTTCGCCTACCACTTCGACGATTACAGGCGTGACGTTACGTTTGATGCTTATCAACAACACCTGTAATTGGATTTAGACAATTGTATTAGGTATAGAATAACACAATTGACGAGATCCAATAGGTTGTGCCAGTTAACGGTTTGCTAAATCGTTTTTGTTACGTATTTATTAGAATGTTTATATTTTAAACAATCCTTTATGTACCTGTTATACCTACGTTTGTTACGATAGTTTGTGTCAGTTATTATAAACTATTGAAATATTGTTAGTTAGTGTTAACTAGCATCAGCAATGCTAGACTGGGACTGTTGGTAACATTTGCATAGTTTATCCATTACAGTACAAATTAGTATCTTTTCAGTATAAATTACTTAGTTCTATCGCAGATTTATTGCTCGAATAATTTTGATAGTCGAACTATCTATCGTTTGATTATAATTATAGAACACTGCAGTGACGTCTGCTTCAGATGTTTCCATCGTAACGTCTTAACATGGGTAACGGATGTAACGGATTCAGAAATTGGAGCAATACATAAGCCAGTAAACATATAAAATATCCATACTTTTATATAAATATACAATTATATAACCCAGTTGACTAATATTTCATATTAATCATCATATCGCACTAATTGTTGCTAGATATAATTTTGTAACGGAACGTAATGATGACTTACACAATTGTCAAATAAATATTACTTTTATCGCGCCACTGTATAGATAAGCCTAACTTTTGATATTATAATTTATTATCACTATATCGTCTCGCTAGGTCCCTTACGGGATAAACAGAGGTGCACCCAGTACCAAATATACCTATCTATTCTTACAGACCTATCGTTCTTCCGCTGAATTCATCACGCAAGAACGCAATGTTCGAATGCACATCACATCGATATTTCTATAGATTACATAAATAATATACCTACATAGAATAGGTCCATATATTTTGTTATAGGCAAACATAACACAGGGAGCTTACTTACAGGGAACTTAGCCATTAAGAAATCAATACACGCAAATCTCTACGAAAAGTATAAATAGTATGATATCTCGGATATACTTACAATTAGATACAAACAAATGTCACTTGATACGGCTGCTAAAAATATAGAAAAACGAAAACAAAACTTGGATTAATTAGTCATAATATGCAACTCAAAAATAAATAGGTAACAAAATGCATCACTGCACTGTGTTTTGGCAGGAACGACGATTTGACTAAATAAAGCAAAGCTTTAAGTTTGACATAGTTGCCTAATTGAAAGCCAGTAATTAGTAAGTACTCAGTAAGTACACGTGCAGGAACTATTTAGTAAATAAACTGTAACTGCGGTTCTAATTACAAGCTTTGATGTTGAATTTGTTAAAGCTAACAAGGGAGTATTTCAGTATTAAAACAAATGATGAAATGTTGAACTTGTCCAACTGGATGACACTACAAAGCGTTTTCATATTTGGCAACTCACTTCCATAAAGTACATCAAAATGTTCAACTCTCTTAAAAATAATTCGGAACATGTTCGCTTTTTTATATTCAGTCTTCTATTACGGCTTTTTTTAGTACAGTGAAGAAATCAAGTGTAAAATTTCACATGAACAATCACACGTGATTTAAGCCAGTATATAATTTTATTATGTACATATACATATATACTCGTAGACACCTTCGAAACTTTTTACAGTACGGATGTAGCTATAAATCAATACACTTGTATTACGAGTAGATGTTGTATCCAGCTATGCGGGGGAGCTGTCACGACTGCTGTGTAATCAAAAACAGCGCGTACGAGCTCTCCGTCTCACGAAGTCAGATCCTTAGCAAACCGCACTGCGTTTCCAGGTCCCGTGCACTGTTACGTACCTTTTGTCTCATTGCTCCCGAACGACTAGTGTTCTAGAGTCAGTTTCACAGATTGTACACTTGCACTTTATTTTATTCCATCATCATCATCATTAGCCTATTGCAGGCCACTGCCGGACACTGCCGGACACTGCCGGACAGGGTTGAGACACTCTCATCACCTACGCTCATGCCCAAAGTCGACCAAGTGATGGAGCCATACCGCAATCTACCAACGCTGGGTTTAGTCGCCCTTTACAACATCCTATATCCGGCACAGGGACCGGGAATGTATTCTTACTCCGCCCCGAGATTTATTTATTTGTGACTCGCTGCGTAATTCTATCAGTTTAAAAGTCTAAATTGTGATGTAATGAATTGATGTTTAAATTTCAAATTCACATACATACACATACACTTATACACAAGTCATATTAACGATGGGTCCTGGGGCTCGTGGTCTATTAATATGGTATTGAATTATAAGGGGTCAGCGTTCCTAGCTAATAGGACAATAACATAAGCTGACCTTTTTCCCGAGACTATAAACATACTATATAAATATTCTATAGGTAGTACAACCTAGCGAGCGTTTTTTGGCTTTGTTCTGGAAGCCACTGAAATCATTCGTGGCCTTTCGTTTTCGAATCAAAGCCCTTTTATTGCGCACAAAACTCAACCTTTGATCTTTAAACACCAAATAAATTAAGAACTCTGTGATCGAAATAGTAGACGCGCCCGTAGGCACATTTTTCTGAATATTAATCAAACACATAGATGTAGAGGGGATCTCAAACAAAAATATAGACAGTTTACGAACTCAGAATCTAAATACCTATACATATCCAGGTAGTAATACAAACCTACGGAGAGTTGTAACGAGGTACATTATCAACCACGTTTTTTCTTCCAGATTGTCGAATTACTGACTTTTACGTTCTGAACTCATTTTGAACTTCAATAGACTCACCATCTATTGTATATTGGGCCGTAAACATAACTGGTACGACGTCGTAGTGTACTACACTCCACTGCCTACCACTTGGGACATCACAGGCGTCATGTTACGTGTAATTTTGAACGTTGTCAACTCAATAGCGAAAACGCATAAGCCAATGTCGTGCACTACGTCGGGGAGCAATGCTAACAGTTCCATTACTTTGCAGCTAGAATAGGTGTGGTCGCATGTATGTAGCTAGTTAAGCCACATTAAATGCTAACTACCAAAGCCACCTACAAACACATTTCTTTAAGCCCTGCCGCCGACCGTAAGCTTTATTCTAAAAGCCATTCAAAGGTTTTACGGCGCCCATTCGTTTCGCATTATAGCTATGTTATTGCGCAGAACACCACATTTCAACTACTTTATGGATAAAGGCTTTTGAATTAAAAACACCGGCAGATTTTTATATGGACCGAGTCATTGGAAATTGTACATTCTTAATACAGACGAAATTTAAAAATTATATATCACGCCAGGACCCTTATCGGCCCCTATTCGGTCCTAATCCGCGTGACTTACACTTTTATTTTTTTAACATTTAAAAGTACATATATGGTCAACATTAAGAGATTATTGGTAACAAACATATACTTATTAAAATGATACTAAATGATAATGATAATTAGGTAAGTATGAAATAACGCCTAACCCACCAGGACCCGGAATCTGGGCTTGAAGATAATTATAATATATGAAATGATAGATAATGATAAGAAGGCATAACATGTGTGTAATAACAGTTAATATTGTGAAACATTGATTTTTTTTATGAATACATCATTTCAATGACAAAAAACGCAAATCATCATGGTGACAGTACGAAATGAACATGAAATCTGTTGAATATCTAGTAAGTACTGAACCGCCAGTGTATGATATAAATTGTTATGTGAAATGTGTAGGTATACATTATATAATTATCATGTTCAAAAATGTGAATTGTTTTTATTCCAAATTTATATGAAACAACCCGTTTTCTGTAGTAAGTATGGTTGGTAGCTATGTATTTTGTTTATTAGTCACATTTAAATAACAATACAACATTAGTTCTATCAAAATATAACGAGCAATTTGGCACTTGTAATAAACAAATAAAATTGTAAGATGTTTTGCATTTTATTCTTTTCACATACGTACTTACATATATAAGTACGTATGGTATATACCTATTTACTTAATGTAATGTTGATATAATTGTCAACCGAAAGGGTGAAAAATGTTCCACAGAACTCAAAAGAATGCGAACGAGTTTTATAAAGCATGTACCTACCTACCTACCAGTATAGTAATCTCATGGATTGCATAAACTGCATTAAATTAATTTAGATTTTTGATACTATTTTTTCAGCTTGACCCGTAAGGAACCTGGCCTAATTCTAATTTACAGCTCATTAAATTACTATATATCGACCTATTTCAAATATACATACTTTAATATTTTAATTAATATAGAAAACCTTCTTTACAGAGAACGCTTAACTCAGTATTAAATGAATGTAACCTATGTATTTCGATAGAGAATCCATAGATAAATAGACAGTCAATAAATGGGTAACCTTAACATATTTTGTAAAAATATTGTTTTACGATGTACAAATATACGCGAAGATACTTGTACAGTGTAGACTTCATTACGAAAATTGAGGTGTAACAATGTACACAATATAATTCATGTAACTACGCACGCCATATTGTTTATCAACACGTTTGACAGTTGGAAGTAGCAGTAGCAGTGCCGCGTCTCAGTACAGTACAGTATCAACACTACAGCAATATTACAGGTACGATTATTCTGTGTCACAAAATGTAAACAATATTTACTATTACATTGATAAGTGACTTTTTAAGCAAATTAATTATGTTAATAATGAATTTACTTGGTGGTAACTAATGTAAGGTTAATTTAATAAACGGCGTCAACCCAAATTGAACTTAACCGTGCACAGTCATAAGATATATATTTGCGGATATCTGCAAACGAATTAAATACGCGCCACTGTAGTGATGATTGTAATAGCACGTGAGTAATTACATTGAAGCTTTGTGAGTTTGTGACCGGTAGCCACGATGTCTACATTGTCTATTCGTATTCGTACGAAGCCGGGCCGAGCGAGGTTATTTATCACTCAATCTATTCGCTCATGCAACACGTGGAAGAGAGATCAACGCTTAAAATAGAATGAATCTCTTACGCACACAACTGTGACCTGTGGGCTGTGGCTGTGACTGTCAAAGTCAAGAGCGTTAACGCGGCAATGTGACCAGCAAAAAAATTAATGTTACCCTACTTATGACAAATAATCATTTTCTTTGTAAAAACTGAGACAATTTCTTATGAAATATCTCTTTGTCAGTGCATATAATACTTTAAATATTCAGATCACAGGCAAAAAAATTAGGAATTTAATTTCATATTCCCTACGAAAGAGAACTGTATACAGAACACACATTTTTAAACACAGGTAATATTGGATAGAGAATAGTATATGCATGGTCTAATGCAAAGCTTGCGCGGTATTTAGGAGATATTTCCAGCAATCCCTATTGATTGCTTTAGTTAGTCGTTTCCACACTATTCTTTCCGTGATATCACCTATTGATATATTGCCGTGTCCACTATTGTACAGCTCGGTCATAATTTATAAAATTGTATTCATAACTGCTGATTTGTCGCTATAGGAGAAAGTTACCGTGGAATTTAAGATATTTAATGTCAACGAAATATTGAAACACATACATATACCTACATATTTACACGTGCACAAACACAGTATTTCACATACAGGGAAATTTTATATATACAAATTAACCTCTATAGTATAGAGGTTAGAGACAAATAGAGTCTATATGTCTATACATAATAAATAAAAACCAAAAATGTTAACGTAACATCACGCCTGTAATCCCCAAAAAGGTAGACAGAGGAGTATAGTACACTACCACATTTCCTAGTTAGGTTTACGTCCCACTATGGAAAAGGTGGTGAGTCTATTGCCACACACCGGGTAACGAAATAAACAAACAATATAACAAACTAAATTAACAAACAATACAACAAACTAGATAAACGAACAATACAACAAACTAAATAAACAATTCTAATAATATAATAACCAGCGTAGACTACTTGACTATTACGAAAAATGTTCGTCGTAAAACATGAGGTTCACGTGACTCCCCTCCGTGTTCGCGTCTAGACTCTAGACTAGACTTAAGATTCATAGCGGGCTGGATACGAGAGGTCTGTTTGTTCTTCGCTAATATATCTAACTTTCGTTTAATTATTTAACAGGTTAGCGCTAAACCAGGATTACGCCTGATGAAAAGCGTAGATAGGTTCTAAGATGGATCCCTAGAGAATGACTTAAATAAATACGATTTAAACTGCTATATTACCATCTCCCTAAGCTCATTGACTAAGTTGCCTAGTTAAAGCAAATAAACCATTTAATTTTTTTTATAATTCATCGATTCAACTTTTAAAAATAGGTACCATGTCTATTCCGTTTTTCATATTTATTCATTATGTCACATTTTCAAATAAACCTTTTAATTATATGTAAATCATATTTTATGTGAAATATTTGTCATAAATGTAAGCAACTTTTTATGTTGGTAATGAGTATACATTTGTGTACTGTTTATCTATTGTTTAAAAACCATCCGTTAGTTAGTTAAAGGAGCGAGGGAGAGCTTTATAAAGACGTATCTGCATTGTGTCGGATCACTAAGTTTTATTATAAAATACGGATTCGTATTATCTTGTTGAATATTAAAATGTTTTGGAGCGGTGCAAAGAACCAAACGGGACTCACCTTTGTGAACAAATCGCACGACACGGTGTGAAAGACTTTGCCATAAATACAAATGTCTTTGCCGATGTCTAAGTCTTTCCAGTGCCAATACTCGCCGAGGTCGTTTTTTGGTATTTTTCCACGCTTGACCAGTCTGCCTTGCCACAAGCCGGAATTCTGCAAACATTTTAAAATTTTGCGCGTCTCACAACAATACACAAAAATACTTACCTAAGCTTTGCTTGAGAAAAAATACAATTTTCATTATTATTTATTTCCCCGAAGTGTTAATTCCTTATGGAAAACTCTTTTCCTATAGCAAAAACTCGAATGAGTATACATTTTTTAACATGAAATGGATTTGTTATTTTTAATGAGCGATGTTGCTGCGGAACAAAGCTCGGAGATCTAGAAACATCCGTTCACAGTGCTCATGTTGGAAAAATTCACGCTCGTTTAATATTACTCACTGTTGTTATAAGAGACTTGATTTTTTATTGTTTAGCAAGACAAGGGCATTGGCGGGAAATGAAAACTGCCGGCACACTCGGTTCGAGAATCGAACAAGAACGCTAAGCGTGTATTTTGAGATAGAAATTTCATCACATTTATTGGGACTATAGGTAGATTTTTTTTTTATTTTTCATTTTACTTCTAGTTAAACTATTACTCTAAGTTATAGTGTTGCTCTAAGGTATAGTGTTGCTAGCTAATTATAATAATTTACAACCATAACAAAACTTCGTCCGAGGTTTTTCGGAATGGTAACAACCACATCTCTACCACATTTTTCGCTATTTCTTATTTTTAAACGGTTATTTCCTAAACACATCACTCGCAACGATTTGTGATTCTAAATTCTGAATCTTACGTAACATATTAGCAATTCTAATGACAGAAACATTGCTACTTCTAATTGAAAATACACATTTGCTTAAATTATGTACTGGCTTAATTTGCGTAGGTATGTGTTTGCGGGACAATTCAACTGATTCCGGATCTAGACGATTTCATAAAGAGGTTGCGACAAAGACTGATCGGTAAGAAGCGTTAAGTCGGTAATTTATATAATCTCATAATCAACAGATACCTATTCGATGAACGTAATCACAAAATCGTACGTTTCTTCAATTTATTAACCAAAATTACCACTTAAATTAACAATTAACAAAAAAAAATTGCCTATTATTTTAAACGTTAATTTTAAACTAAACATCACAGTGTCTACCGTAATAGACTTCTTTATCGAAACCGATGTATTTGTGATGCTCCATTTTATTTAACATTTAAATAGTATGAACAACTGAGTCAAGAATGTATCAGTACCAATAGTATTTGATAGTAGAACTCCGAAACTGACTGACACGTTGATTGTAAAAATTGTGCTTGTACTGTAGCTGATCTCTGACACTCGAAGCATACGGATGCGAAGAAGCAAAGCCACTTACGATCCACGCCTCACACAGATGTGGACGAATGCTGACTCGTTGCTCATTCACGTCGCCAGAGGATTCACTTACAGTACTGTTTGTGTGTGCAATTGTTTGCACGATGCTAGAAATCTATTTACACTGAATAAGATAAAATGAATGCTACGATTCACGAATTCAATTGTTACTTCATTTTCTTATTGTTTGTTTCGTTTCACATACACATAATAAATACCTATACATTTAATAATATGTACCTATAAGCGCAGTGCGTTGAGGTATAAGATACAATATATTTTTGAAAGAATTTAAAGAAGTAAAAGTATTTTTGAAAGAATTTGAAGTCTGTAAAAATGTAGATATGTACGAGTACTATAAAATGCTAACAATGCTACTTACTTATACCTCACAAACAATTTTAAGATCATTGTCCATGTTGTTATATCGCGTCTGTTACTTTACGAATATTTATATTCACATCGTTCAGAATATACATTTTATGCAACACTATCTCGAATAAGAAATTTGAATGTGGAATGTCGTTACCATATAAATTCAATTTGCGCCATTTGAAGCATCTATAACCCTTATCTATGGTATCAACATAACACACATTTCATGTAGGTATAGACGTTTGGCACACAGTAGGGGTGTCGAAGGCACGTGTGGCCACGTACTGTCGTAAGAATTTGCGGGTGTGGGATGAGGCAATGGGGCCTCTCCCAGAAGAAGGGTTCGCAGGGGCACCGCGCTAGGAGGGCACCGGTGCGTTCCGCAGGAGATCCCGGAGTCCTCCTATTAGCGCTGAAGAAGGCTACCGAGGGGGTTTTAGTGCGGTAAAAGTCCCAAATAATCTCTCCCAGGGTACCGGGTACCTTTTGAAGGTTTCCCCCTCGTTAAAAAAAAGGAACACAAAGCTGAACGGCAAAGGCTTTAATGTCACGTTCGTGTTTTTTGCGAAAGCATCTGTTTATGTTGTTGTTATCCAAGTTTTTAACCGATATAGGTAAGTACCTTTTTCTTGCTTTAACACGCCGCGAAGTAAATTGTGTATGTTCTCCATTCGTACAACATACGTCTGACAAGTTTCGTAAAAATGTACCATAGCGATCGTGGGCTTAAGAAGATTTTTAAGAAGATTTATATCCGACCCGATGTCGGCATAATTATGTTGTGTACTGTAATCACATCACGGTTTTTCTATCAACGTACGTATTTATTTAGTTTTTGTTTTTGTTTGTACTTAGCAATTTTCATTGTATTATTTAGGACCATTATTTGTATTAATATAATATATAAATCCTTTACGTACAAGTCAATATTTTAAATTGCTAAACGATTACTAAATGGGTACTATTACTTATAGAGAAACAACTGAAGTAACATTGAAATATGAAGTAAGTTGGGCTCTTGGACATCCGGTTGTGGAAAATAAAACGCACTTCAGAAATCTTCGTCAAAGCGATACAAAAAAGCAAATATATCTTCTTATTGTGTTTGTATCGCCGTCGCGGTAGCGTGAGCACGAGGTCACGAACTAGCAAGTGTAATTTGGCAGTTTTTAACTAACTTTAGTTCCATCTGAGCATTCTTGTTACGCGCCTCAAGGTCCCTTTACACTTTTGCATGAATATTCTACGCCAAATATTCCACAATAATTTATGAGCGACGGTTCGGCCATAAGAGCACCGGAACCAAAGGAATATAGTCCTACTTTGCCTTTAGTAGCTTAAGAATTTGAGGAAATATTGATCTTAAAATTGTAGATTTGATAGATAGAATTTCAGATCATTACCGTCATAATTATTAATTCTTGAAACATATTATTATTTCTTTAAATTTTTTTATATATTGAAAAATTACACAATTATATACACACCTTCCGCCATATGAACTTTCGTCAATGCCACTCGGTTAATTGGGTCGGCTTGTGGCGTGTTGCTCCCGAGAAAGTATGAGTGGCAAGCGCTTTAAACGTTCTGAACCGAAAGTTCCACATAACATTGTCGTTAACTGATGCATATACTTCTTGAGTCGAGATAGTTTTTTCTTGAAATATGGTAACCTGTAAGAGTATAACAAAACACTCAAAGCTGTATTTGTGGAAAGCTGCACATTGTGTGATTCTTCTGCACAAGAAAACTTAACAAATTTTCATTTTATGCGGATGACTTTAAACTCAGCCTATTCTGTTTCATTTTAGAAGTTTGTTCACAAAGCAGTGTCTGCGCAGGCTTTGTTCGTCGAGTGGCTTCATTTAAAAGAGCAGATAACAAGCGCGATGAGTAATTATTTACTGCCAACCGACAGACGCAGAGATTAGATCTCGCGCAGTCATTTACATCGTCCATCATGTAACGGCTACGCCCTCGTGTCATGTTCCATTTCGTACTGGCAATCGGGTTATTTATAGAATGTAAAGAATACCTACATTTCTGTTATTTTCTATTAAATTCCTGCCTTACATTCTGGAGTACGGTATGTTAATATTTAGTAGTAGTAAAGCGGAGTTGACGGCGGTAGCTAACTTTTTATTCAATGTATCCAAAACTTTCACTTTGCTACCAAAATCTGTACGTCTGTCTAAGTCTAATAAGTCTGTAGAAATGGTAACAAGAGTGAGCTATCAACATGGAGTTAATTTTGAAAATGGTCATTGTTACGTCTCGTTAAATTTCTGTCCGTTACTGTTCACACAAAATCAATATAGTGTGGTGAACATTTATTTTAGTAGCCAAGATCTAGCATTCTCTTTACGGTGGGAAAACTATTTGGATTTTGACAGAATGTTGTACAGTGATAGGTGATTTACCGAACTCAATTAGTAGTGGCTCGAAGTCTGGATAAGTGCCCGGTATATGGCAATAGGCTCACCACCTATTCCATCGTGGGACTTAAA
>DWFO01004810.1:0-10989 GCA_018246595.1 Mimoniades nurscia nurscia
TCCGATCTCGTTCGGCAGTCGCACTTGCAACAAACGAGGCAGTCTATTTTTTGTATTTAAGTAATCAATTTCAATTTTAATAAATTGGGTAATTGACTTTTATTTATTTTCTAATCACAAATAATACGGATGTTCTGGTTGCTATCAGCTGTGAATATGTTTTTGATATTGACGGCCAAATTTTATAATACTTGCTTATCTAGCAAAACCCAGGCAGAAAGACATCCTTCTGGTTCGGGTAGACCTCCATAGATAATTTTTACATTTTCATAGGTTTTATATTTGCCTTAAAAGAGTGAGAATGGGGTAAATAATGTAACTGAATTTATAAGCTGACGCATACTAATCGAACCGTCATTAATAATAATAATTGTTATTTACAATATTTCGAGTTACGGTGGCTGTGCGAGTGGCTTAATGGGACTGTTATACTGTGCGTGCAACGGTCTAGGATATTCTTAGCTTCTGGCGACACCTGTCGTGCGGCCCTATTTATAGAATTTCGGCGCAACATTGTTATCGAGCGTAACGCCGTTGCGTAACATGCGTAATTGTGTTACGTTCATGTTTACACGCCGGCGGGAATATGAATACGATGAAGGATATAATTGATTTGAACTTAGACATAACAACGTGCACGAACGTTACAATGAAAAAGTACTTTTTAACGTAAAGAATATTCCCTATACATAAGATATAAGAGTAAGAAGGATTTCTGCCGTTCTGACACATATAAATACTTCTTTTGCCTCTACTGGTTTTATTTATGTCGTTGTATATGCTTTTCTATTGAGGTCACTCGATCGGGATTTCTTTTATAAGTCCGGTACCTTATTAAATTGTGTAAAATAACTCTCAACATTCAGGTTTAACGTGCAGGAACTTGGTTAAGTTTATAGAGGTAACCCTTGATTTTGATGCAGCTGTTGTGGCGTCAATTTCTTTTAACAAGCCGCGCTTCAAGCTGTGTTCTAATTGGTAAGATTTAGGTAGCATATGTACTAAGATGTAATATGTAATATGTAAACGTCTTTGTCTCAAGCTGAACTTTACTGCTTTTTGATACTCGTTGTAGATTTCTATTCTCTGTGGTGATAATGTTAGTAAGTAAATAAAATAAAATAGTATTCGACTTTGTATTCTTGTCTAAGGGAAAATTGGTGCACGAAAAACGTTCAAGTACTTTATAATTCACTTATCACAAATTGATTGTTTATTTAGTAAATTGCGCTTAAAATCTGCTACTAATTCCTATATAAAATAGAAATGAAACTTATTCTCTGTTCTCATACACGCATACGTAGGTAACAGTAACTCCTATAATGTAATAACGCCGAAATGAAAGCCAACCTTAATAAGAAACTCGCCAACCTTAATAAGTAGCGTCTGTTCACGTACTTGAACGATACGAGAGCACTACTAAGAACGGAAATTAGTTTCGTACGGACATGAAAACGTTGAGATATGTACAATTCATCGATGAAAGAAATATATTGTTTACTTATTGAACTATCTATTAGTCAGGATGGCAGCGGAAGGAAGCGACCGTAACAGCCGTGGAGACGCGAACAGGGTAATTGTGTCGATTGAAATGATTTTGGTTTTACTATATAAAAACATTTTATAGTTTCATTGGGACTTGTTTGTTGAAAATATGATTTTAAAATGTGAGAGATAAATGAGATAAAACAAAATTGGTTAAATATTTCGCATTTAAGTCTAATTTTATAGTGTCCGTAGCGCGTTATTGCTGTAAGTAACTTCTTACGCGATCTGCTGTGTTCGACGGAAATTTATGAAGATGCTTGAAGGCCTGGTTGTCGAGTAGTTTTAAACAAAACTGAACAAGAGCTCCTGTTTTCAATCCTTAGGTCGAGTACCGTTGGATTTTTTTAACTTAAAATTCCTAATAGTCCTCGAAGTCTTGATTTGTGCCCGGTGTATGGCAATAAGTCCAACAACCAATTCCATGAAGAGACGAGAATGTAACTGGTGAAATGTGGATCAAATTCTCTTCTGTCCACCTCTTCAGGGATTACAGATGTGAGGTACGTTTTATGAAGTTGGAATTTCGATGGGACCAAACTTACTATGCTATATACTTATACTATATACTTACTAGGCTATACTAAAATATCATACACGAATTAAGACGGCATGCAAGTTAATTATGTAGGTACATAATAATCACGAAGCGATTTAATAGTAAAATGGAAACTGTTTAAAATATCCACATTATTAGTAACAAAAAGCCTGTGATCCGCGAAGAGGTAGGCAGAGGAGTGCAGTAAAGTCACTATGTTAGAAATGTGAGAAATTTATTAATTCGAGCGAACTAGACTGTACCAGGTTTACTGCAATTATACATATAGCTACTATTCGAATGATATAATATAAATGTGAATTTTGTAATCACGCTCAAATCTTTGGTAAAAGTATGTGAATGTGAAGGCCTACATTGGTCGTTGGGTTAAGTAGGGTTTTATTATGATTAGAAATGGCGCTTCGTTTTTTCAGATATTCACCGTTTATTCCTTATACTGTATAATAAAAGGTAAAATATAGAACATTATTAAATTATTACAGAAAAAGTAACCTAATATATGTAAGGTGGGTGGACCATGGAAGGTCATGTTTTTGAGTAGAGACTCCAAGAGCTACGCATCCTCCTTGAAGTCTTTTTTGTCTTTTTTTTTACATGTACCATCGACAGTGAACACGAGGGGAGCTTTTTGATAGGCGTCTTCAGGGCCGCAGTTAACGTCTAATCTTGATAATATATTCAGTAGCCTTCGGAAGAAGATAACCTCACAGTATTCAGTCATATCCGAAGTACCACTAGAGCGGTCTAAATACAGAGCCCTGTGGAACACCGCACGACATCATCTGAGTAAGACTCTTTCCATTCCTGAGTAATACATAAAGGTAGGCCCCAACAATCCGGCAAAGATAAAGTGTAATTTAATTAAGGTGGCACGAATTCAAATCACTATTTATATGCCACTAGATTATATCCTGAACTGGTTAGTTACGTTACCTGTAACGTTAATAAATGGCTTTTATATTTTCAAATCTTACACATAGTATTATAACCTGTAGTGCTTGAAGCATTATATTAATTTAGTTTTGTTTATAACTTTCAATCAATAAATACGAGAATGTTTGTAGGCCCTTTGAGAATTAATTTTATGCTTATTATGTTTTATGTATAATTCTCTCGTTGGTCTTGTTAGTTGCAAGCGCGACTACCCGATGGTTCAAATCCCGAGTCGGGCACGATTACATTTTTCTAATTTAGATGTTTTAGTAGTGGCTCGGGGTCTGGAAATATGCCCGCTATATGGCAATAGGGTCATATTGGAACGGAAACATACGTAACTGCTGAAACATGGGAATGTACTACATTTCTCTGCCGACCTATTAAAGGATTACAGGTATGAAGTTACGTTTTTATGTTAATAAATTTTGTTTACACAATATACCGAATACCAAACATTCCCTCATATAAAATTTAAATGACATATAATCGCTAAATAATACCTACATAATAGGGGGTTTTTGGTTTTGTGTTTTTTTTGCTGGCAGATACTGAATGCGGCAAGCCGAGGATAGTGCACGATGGTGCTGTTTGGGGGAGGCCTATGTACTGCAATGGACTAAGATAAGCTGATGATGGTGATGATGATGATGACGAATATAATAATACTCATTTAAGGAATGGAAATTGTGTAATGGGCAAAGGCAGATACGAGTATATACGTAACAAGTTTCTGCTCGCTGGAATATTAGACGACGACCTCAATATTTTACATAATAAAGTGACTTGAAACCAAAACTTGGTTTTATTGGTACTTACGCGTACATATCAATAAACCATTCCATTAAGCCCGTAATCATGTGCGAGAGTTCAAGTTACTGCTGTGATCGAGGGGCTATAAAAATTCCTGTTCAACTGTTCCTCTAGTTCTTTTACGATTTGGTAAACAAAAGAGTACGTATGTTATAGGTACTTTTTAGAATTCTTCAGATGGAAATTCATCTCTTTCACGAGGTGGAATATAATTAAGGAAATACAATATCTATAAAGTCAAATCTAAAATTCATGCAATCACTCATCTTCATATGCAGACACGTTTATATATTTCGCTCAAAAACTAAAGCGTACCGTAAATAAAAAATTACAAGGGACATTAAGACCAAATAATTCGTCCATTCGCAACATGATTGGTCGATTGTTAACACTGACAAATGCTTGAACCGGAAAAACAATTTTGTTTTTACTGTTGCCGTTACGAGGGGAAATTTAAAAGGGACACAATAATAACAAAACTCGAATCGAATTCTTTTCAGAACACACCAAATTAGATGTGAAGTCATTGCAAAGGCATTTATTTTGCGATTGACTTCAAAGTTAAAAGGAGACGTTCAATTTGATGGTTCGTTCTTTTAATAGTTTTATTTTAATAGTAGCTTCATGTTTAATACTTTGCTTGTATGTGATGTTTGTATGTCTTTTTGTGATCATAATCATCGGCTCGTCCAAGCCTACAGCTGAACATAAGCCTTCGTTGAGGATTTTTTGCCCATAATCTGTACGCTGGGAATGCGGGTTAGGGGTAGCAGAACATGTTTTATTGCACCGCCTGCACTGTTGCCCGTCGACGGCCTAGGCATTAAGCCGCGCGTAGGCAGACCATGCGATATCGCGATCTGCCAGCGCTAGGCTTAGTTGCCCTTTACGACACCCTGAAATGCATTCTTTTTCCGCCCTGATACGGACAGTGTTCACGTATCAAGTGTTCATTTACTTAAATTTGTACGATTTTGCCCATATTCTAATCGATGTATCGTTAGCGTTAAAACCTTACGAAATTAAAGATTTTTGTATAAAAGAATTATAAACAAGAAAACACTTTTTCACGCCCCATACTTTTTATTGTAAAAGCCAAACATTTAGCTAAAATTCATAGTCCAATTTTCCACGACGTGAAATTGTGTTTTTCCAAATAGATAATTTATTCGGCGAGTCTGATCCAAATGCAAATCCATTAGTACAAGTTGGGCTTTAAGAGAAGATACGTATTACGCGATTTTAATCTGCGTGTTGAATGAAACTTAGATATTTTGTGTCCATCAAAACGTTTACGTTTATAAATTTCATTCACATTTCGTAATATTATTTGTATAAGTAATGAAACAACAAATCAGTGATAAGTCCTCGCGCAAGGCGTTAAATTAAACAAAATTGGCAAAGTGCCGAGATTTCTGAAGGTTGTCGGAGTTCTTTTATAACCCGCTACGTAGAAGAAGATCCTTGTTTAAAATTTGTTTTGTCTTTTCATATTCGTTTGAATGCATGTCCAAGTACTGTAAGTTCATATATTTATTAAAAATACATAATAAAATGCTAAAGCTGCGTCGTCATTCGGAAGTCGCCGAAATTCCGGAGACTGCTTTAAGCAATTGTAAGCTTTAAGGATTTAGTACATAATATATGGTGAGTTATACGGAAAGTTTAATGGGTATCTTAAGACGACTAGAGACATAATCGTAGAAAACTATATACTGCAAGTAAACGTAAACGAGACATTCAAAAGATTCCAAGTCAAGGATGGAAAAGACATATCTATAGAAACGTGACATTCAGGACGTGTATGTCGCGATTTGCCCTCATATTTTATCCGAGGTGACTCACAGATGCGTGGTTACATTAACTCGATTCACAGTTGCGCTTTGCCACCAACACGACCAACGAGGCAGTAATATATTATATTTATCAATATTGTATTATAATAAACAGTCACTAAATTATTATAGTTCACAATCAACTCCAGAATTGGTTCAAAGTTCCTTTATTAAATGGGCGAGGAAGCTCTTCAATATGACCAAATTTACGAAACAAAGAGACGCTGAGTGGCTAAATTACAGAACATTCTGTATAACAAAGAACCTTATTGAACAAGTTAAAAATAGCATGTTGTTATTTGGTGAAAAAATATTAAAAGAAAAAGACTTAATTTCCATTTTCGTTATTGTTCTTCAGCGTCTATTCAGTATAGTGTTATGAAGCCATTAAAATTTCCTGCCCTTTATAAATCAACAAACATTTAAATATAATACAGAATTTTGCAAAACAATTCATACCCGTCATTACATTTATATGAAATATGTATATAAGTAAAAAAGGTAACAAACAAAGTAACTTCGTGGGTAACGTAACATCACGCCTGTCATCCTCGAAGAGGTAGGCATAGGAGTATAGAGCACTCCCACGTTGCGCTAGTTATGTTTACGTCCCACTATGGATTAGATAGCCTATTGCCTTATACCACACATATAGCACACATCCAGACTGCGAGCCACAACTAGAAAATCTAAATTAGAAAAATCTTATAGTGCCCGATCCGGAGTTGAACCCACGACTTCGCGATCGGCAGTTTCCCATGCAACCAACACGACAAACGAGGCAGTCAACTTAGTGGGTACATATTCCTACTCGTAATAACCAACACTAAGTAAGTCTCAAATACAATAAGCTTGAATGCGGGTACAGATACTCGAATAAAAGTCAAGAAGAAGAAAATATTTCTCATGCGGTACACGATCCATTGCTGAATGGAATATGCGATTGCGGAGGTGAACACAGTAGGTACTCTTTATATCACATATATGTATATATAACATTCAGTAGCACACCGCACAGCCTTCACTCTATACACGAAAATACTACGGGATTTAGCTTCGTGTCGATATTTGGAGGCGTCGCCTTATTTTGTACTATACGGGAACATAGACGCCTGGATACGGGCGACCACGGGCACTTTAAAGTATTACAACAATCAAATGAAATTTTTGGCGCGTTTACAATGGGTTAAAAATACGTTACGGTTTTTTAAAATGTAGCAGAAATGTAGTGTCTTTTTCTGAAGATGTCAAATGTTTAATTATAGTTTAGGTATATAATATTTTATCGTCCTGTATATGCTAGAAGCCGTGCTCTACGTCTGTGGCCCCAGAGGAATCTTATATCTACCAGTGGACTTAAACAAGCTAATGATGATTGACGCAACGTAAGAAATCTGGTACGAAAATCAATTAAATGCTAAGATCGGGTAAATTAAATTCGTTAATGTGAATTTGCAGTGTTCTAGAACATGGAAAAATTTAATGATATGTCATTTAAAGAATCATATATGTATATCTCATATTATTCAATTATACAAAATATATGTTATGAAAACTGTCTTTACTACTGCTTTAGAACTTTAGAATCGCTGCATGGCTTTCTTTATCTGTATATAATTGAACAAAATACGCTTCGTCAATTTGTTCGAATTCATCTAATATATCACCCCCTCAATAGAAACTTTCAAAAACGATATATTTTCTCTGGCGCCGGACAGGTCCTTTATAAACCAGAAAGAATGGCGGCACTGATCGTGACGTCACCACCCTGTCATCAGGGATTACGTTTTAACAGTTGGCATTATTTGCTATAATTACACGTCGCACCGCGTTTTCTAAAATGACACTGATTTTATGTTTATTCATGAGTTTGTTCGCTGGTAGAGCTCTGACGTAATTCGAATTTATAGGCATTTCAGCGTAACGACGGATATATTATGTAGGTACGTAAGTATGTACATACATATGATTATGTAGGTGTATGAAGGAGTATTTGGATTATGAAACAGAAACTAAAACTATACAGATGTTTTTGACATTTTGTCTTTATTAACAATGTAAGCCTCATTTCCTAGCTTATGAGACTTAGAAAACAAGTACAGGTACATTATAAGTGAAGAAATACAATACTATTGTCTATCCCTTCGGGGAAATATACGCGTAACGATGTTATAATGTATCTCTGTTACTTAATAGGTACTGAAATTTAATGTATATGAAACATAACCTAAAACAGTAAGTTTTGGCATTTCTCTCTGATTGAATACATATGTGCTCATCACGTGCAAGACGATGTACCGATTTCGGTGTGGCAAAAAAAATAAAAGTACCACCAAACTCCTGCTCCATGCCTTCGGAGTTCTCCGATAGCCGAAGTTAAAAAGGTTCTGCAGCCTTAACAGAACTGGAGGTCCTCCTGCCTTCAGAAGCTCTAAAGTAACTCCGTCGTCACTACGGGCTTTTCCATGTTTGAAAACTAAAGTTTTCAATCCTACCCGTTAAGACATACGGAGCTGAAACGTGGACACTCACAGCACGGCTAGTCCACCAGTTCGAAGTCGCTTAACGTGCTAAGGAGCGAGCTATGCTCGGAGTTTCTTGAAGGATAGGATCAGATATAAAACTATCAGATAGAGAACTAAGGTCACCGATATAGCTCGGTGGGATAAGCGAGTTCTGGAGGGGAGGCCGCGACTCAGAAAACGTAGCGTAGGACGCCCTCTGGCCAGGTGGGATGACGATCTGCGAAAGGCTGCAGGTAGAAGCGGGATGGGGCAAGTCGAGGGCAGGGCGCGATGGCGGTCTCCGGGGGAAGTTTATGTCTAGCAGTGGACTGAGATAGCATGATGCTGATGATGATGATTGTGTGATGACAAGTTACTAGCTTGAGCACTTTAAAGATGCTTTTACCAGTACTTTCCAGAAAGTCAAAACTTTTAGTTTCCATGGGCGAGCAAGCCAAGCCGTTGAACAAGTAGTTCATTAATAAAATTATTTATTCATGTACATATATAGCATTTCCAAAAGTAACGAATTCCATCGTTTCGTCGAACATTGATTGACCTAAATATTTAGTTCGGTTGAATTCGAATCGATTTCATTTTGTGATGTTAATTTGATGGGCACTACCATTCATTCATTTGGCAGACTTTACAAGTTAAAGGCAGCCAGATACGAACAAAACGTTTAACCATTGCTATTAAATATTAAATCCTTTGTGACTATTAAAAATGTTAGCAGCCTAAGTTTTTAGTACGTACCTACTGTCGATTTAATAAAAGTCGGGGAATGTAAGAATTTTATTTGTGCCGTTGATAAAATCATTATAAAATATCTTTTATATTACATATTTTATTACAAACCTGCATAAATGGAAACAGATTTAAATGAAAATACGAGAAATTAAAAACAGTATGTAACAGACGACCTTAAGCTCAAGTAGTGATTTCTGCTAAGAATAAGAAAATTTGATCAAGAATAAATTTTAATGAAAATTTTGTGCCTGGTGTCTGGCAACAGGCTTCACCAATTCTATAGTGGGACGTAAACGTAGCTGTTGAAACGTGGAAGTCTAGTATACTATACTCCCACGTTTTATTGTTCTGCCTACCTTTTCGGGGATTACAGGCGTGATCTTACGTTTAATCAACAATAAATAATAGATTTTAATAGTATTTTGGAGAATAGCAGTATTCGATATGTCTATAAAAACAATTTAGGAGTAGATAACTAAATGGATTTTATTGATAAAAGTTCTGTACAAGAAAATTAATACGTGTATAGATTTATATATATTAAACATTTGTGTTAGGTTTTTAGGCTACATTCTGTACCTATATATATCTACGAGTATATTGCGACTTATTAGGGTTCTTTTTTTCTTCATCTTAAGCTTTCCATCTAAGTACTCTATATTAGCATATGACTCATTTCAATAGGAATTTCTCAACAAGTTTTTCATCAAGATCCGTGTTACCAGGTGGTAACATTGTGTGCACATCAAAACATTAGGTGCTAAAAAGAACTTTTGATGTCACTGGAAGATAGGACAAATGGCAAGTTTGTGAAACGGAATTTTTTACTACAAGAACAAGAGTAAATATTAATATAGGCGTTACAAGCGACATGGCTGCCGGGTTTGTAATTTTGTTTTTTTGTACCGCGACATACATACATATAATGTGTGCGGGATATGTGAACCTAACCCGAAGACGATCCCCGGAGAACGGGACACCGAAATATCTTGATTTCGTTACATTGTCTTGTCAAAATAACCATTTTACACAATCCCCCAGATAACAACACGCGTTCAGTATAATGTTACGCTTGTTTGTTGTGCATCAAATCACACATACAATTTTCAAGAAATATAGCTATTTTGGTGCTTGAAAATTGACTGACTTTTCATATGTATCCGACGTAAGCTAAAAAAAGATGAGAGCTAATTGATGAAAGAAGGCAAGTAACAGAGTTTTATACAAAGAAGAAAGGAAAGTAATTGAAGCGATAGGGGCTCGGAGTGTTTAATCTTGTATTAATGTTCCCGAGATGTGTGAATTTCGCATAAACAGTACCGGGGGTTCATGAGAGTGTAACATTCCGATTTCGTTATATTCTTGCTTCATTACTGTTATATGTCTTAAATGTTTTTCCATGTAATAAATACGTAATGCGTTTAAGAGTTTCATCTTTTAAGCTCTTGTTTTTGTTTAAAATTTGTACTGTGTGTAATTTTACTTTGAGTTTTCTTCTAAAGTTTAACAATTATGATTTTCTAGAAATACTCCTACCTAAACTTTTTTTTTAGCCCAATTGAACACATTTAGTTCAATGGAGTAAGAATAATAAATTTTTCTATCTGATGTGAAACGCTTATTGTCCACAGACCTTCGCTATTGTTTTTGGATTTTTGAGGCTAACTTCTAATTTCTAGCGTGTAAGAATACCTCAAGTGTGGATAACATGGACTCTAACAACAGGTATACATAAGTCCATTGCTGAATTTATTTTATTTATTTATATATTCTCAGGTAGTATAATAAAAGTTCTAATGTTTATTCTTATACAGTGGACCCCCGGTAATCCGGCCCCTGTCTAATCCGGCAACCCTTGTAATCCGACATGTCTATTATTATTGTTTTTTTTTATAGTCTTTGTTAATGTAGGTAATGCCTGATTGAACAGGATACAACTTGTGCCCTCCACCACTATTGTACACAATCGATAAATATGTATCGTTTTGATTCTGATTGCTTAGTTTGAATTTATTATGTAATATAATGCAGTATGATTTATACTTCGGAA
>DWFO01004811.1:0-11050 GCA_018246595.1 Mimoniades nurscia nurscia
TAACCGGTGAAACGTGGGAGTGTTCTGCATTCCTCTGCCTACCTCTTCGGGGATTACAGGCGTGAAGTTACGTTTTTCTTTATTGTACACCATTAATAGGTAATACAAATGGCGTACTTAATGCCTGCTGGCATTCTTCACCAGTCAACCCTTGGAGAATATTAAAAATAGTAAAAATATATTGGTAGGTGCAATAGAAGAAAACGTAGGTATGGTTATTATGTTAAAATAAATAATAATAATATAATAACGATTATACATTATATACATACGAATGTCATTACAGTATGCAGGTTTTATAAAACCTGCTTACTGTAATGACAAATTTATCTGAAGTCGATTTTTCTAATAATACATATTACAAACATTTCTATTTCACGGTTATTCGTACATGTTGCAAGGCTCGCATCCACCATACTCGTAAATAATACTCCATTCGCTGCAAACTCTCGGTTATTTCCAATATCGGAAGGATTATTCCCATAAGAAACATCACAATACTCGGATCTGTTGCAACACCTCACCTGAGATGAAACACAGTAACAGTTTCAGAACTATTCCTAGATATTTAAGTAAAATATCTGCGTTGGGAAATCGAAGATACATTGAATTGTAAGAAACTTAGAAATGTAGTATTTATGTGGCTTGGCGATTTGATTCTACCTTCTCAATTTGTTATAATATTTGAAAACCATTCGATCGACATTCATCTTAAATAATATTGAGTTCTAATATTTTTTAAAGAACGCTCTTTGTGGTACAGGTATTTCCCCTAATTTGCGGAAAGAATCTTCTAAATTTTATTCTAATTTTATTGCTAAGGATTTCCAGTTTTGCAAATAACGTGAGTGCAACCTATTCTGGCAGGTATACCATGCTCGGCTGGTTCCTTAAGCCATTACCCTTTGTAGCACGCCATAATGGGCATAGAGATCCCACATATCTTCGCTTCGTCAGAGCTTCTGTGTCTCAACTTGAGATCGCTGAGAAGTCGAATTCACCAATTTTCGACTGGGTTCAAAGGCGGATAATTGGCTATGTATTAGTCCATCCAACAATATTTTTGGATATCTTGATTTATGTAATGTTCTCGTGTACTTATTGTCTACAATATCTCTACCCGTAATGGGCCAGTGTGGCAGACTATTACCTTAATCTTCTCATTTGGAAAGGTATGTCACAGCCAACAGTGAAACTTTAAAAGCATAATGATAATGACGATAATTTTAGACATAATATACTACTATGTGTTTTGTTTTACTTCTTCCCAACTTATCCTGTTCTCTTCATGACTCTTTAGAGGTTTTGCGGGTTACGAACGCGTCAGAACAATTAAGACTCCTTTACTCCTGCACTTTCAACACTTCATTAAACTACCCCGATCGGGAACAAGTTCGTTGTCCATTAATGGAATAAGCGAGGGTAGGGTCCCTTTCCTTATTCCCTCTATGGAGTTTGTATACATTGATTGATGATGTTATTTTCTTACCAAAGCGATGGCTAGTTGTACTAAGTAACACATTGTATAACTAAATTAAGAAGTTTGAAGTCAATAGTGCGATTTAGAATAAGTTTTGTGGCGAATGGTTACCCAATAATGGTTACTACGGTTAAAACGGTGATATCTTCAGTTTTAAAGATGACTTGTATACCGCAATATCTAGTGTTTTATACCACAAGTACAATTATATTATGAGTTTGTTCAATAATATTTACCCTTGTAATCTTGTTTATCAGACAAAGATGAAATACTACTTACTGCTACTTAGAACTCTACGGGGTTCCTCCGTGCATTTCTTGTATCCATCAAGAGTAGGTTAAGACTGGCTGGTGTGGTTGCTTAACCATATTTACCATATTCGATGTCCACACTGAAAGGTCTACAGCCCTAAAATCCTCATCCTCTTCCTCTTATAAAACAACCGGGGATCGTGATGAAAATTTCTTTACAACCGCTACACGGTTTAAAATTAAAACGTTAACATTTAAAAGACCTTAAAACCTTTTCTGGACTATATAAACACACGCTAACCGTTACAATGTTATTTTAGGACTATATAATTAAACTTTTATGAATATTTGGCGCTTTAACAATGGCCAGTACTTGGTAACACGGCATGAAATTTAATAATCGTTTTCAAGTGTGGTGTATGTTTTATACATACGTTGTTTGTATGTTGTCCAACAATAAATATATTGTGTTCATGTACTGTTAAAAAAATTCTTGTAGTGTCTTATTTCTTGACATTACTTGATAATGATATATGTAGATTCATGAAAACAATTAACAGTTATTATTTGTATTTGTACTGTCACCCTGCTATCAATTTCCCTTATTACATATTATTTTACCGCTTTAACTTTATCTCAGTGCACTGGTTAGTGAACCTGAGTGTTGTGCCCGGCATCATTCGGTCTGGATGTAAAAAAAATATGTCTATAGATATAGATTTAGATTATCAGCCGTCCGTCCGGTGACCATAACACAAGCTTCCTTCATGCTTAGTTTTGGATCAGATGACCGTGTGTGTAGACGTCACAATATTATTATCCCTAAATTATGGTTACTTTAATTTTATCCAATGTAGTAATTTTTAATACTTGTGCTGAACTCACTTAAAGGTATCCTCAGTTAATTTAATACTCGATCCTTTTAGTTTATTCATCTTTCTTTCTTTTAGTTTCTATATTAAAATATTCTCTCCACACCAAAACGATTCAGGCATAAAACAAGAATAAAGATCAACAAACTATTTAATAATATTTTCAGACAATCAAAGCTCTAACGATGTAAGGTATAACATAATACAGCACGTTAACACAATTCTAGTAACCAATTTTAGTGGTACCCAGTATTTAGTTGAATGACTTAAGTAGAAGTAAAATTGGGTTAAATGTAGAACAAAATGCTCATTGCTGCGTTGGTCGTATTGGTTGCAAGCGCGACTACCGATCGGCATGTCCTGGGTTCAAATCCCGAGTAGCGCACTATCGGATGTCTCAAACTTAGATTTTATAGTAGTGATTCGGAGTTTAGATATTGTCCGATGTATGGCAATAGACTCACCGCCTATTGCACAGTGGGATGTAAACGTAACTGGTAACACGTGGGAGTATATCACTCTGCCTACCTATTCGGGGATTACAGATGTGCTGATACGTTATCTATACCAATATTATAAAAAGGAAAACTTTGTTTGTTTGTTTGGTTGTAATGAATAGGCTCAAAAACTACTGGACCTATTTTAAAAATTCTTTCACCATTCGAAAGCTACGTTATCCACGAGTAACATAGGCTATATTTTATTTTGGAAAAAATAGGGTTCCCTAAGATATTACAGAAAAGTTACTTATTTTGCGTACGCTACCTAAACTATAAAAGATAGAACCATAACATGTTCTAATTAATCGTATATCTTATAAATATCTACAAAAAAGTCCGCGACACAGTATACGAGTATCTTTGTCGAGTGAGGCACAGCAAGCATTTTTTTTAAATCTTGATTTCTTTGGACTACATTTAAACGCTTTTATTTTACTCATGCTATTAATCCTTATCAAAATAAATTATTTCATCACTAAGTACAGTTCAAGTAGATAATATTTGGTCTTTGAATGATCCACGCAGGCGGAGCCGCGGGCGACCTCTAGTATGTATATATGTATAATGTATTAGCAAATTATTTTTCTTCTATATATAAATCCTTTGTGTTTTAATATCACTATTAATAAAATAAATCTAAGCATGCACCACGGATGCGTAAAATGTTTTTATTTTCGTAGCGCGGTGACCGAAGCGGGTCTTATAGGAAGGTGTAAAAACTGCGCCACTTAAAAGCCGGAGCTGAGCTCACCGCAGACTCATCTGATGTCGCAAAGGTCCATAAGCTTCGGTGACCACTTACTCACGAGTATATTGCATTTTAATCGCGTCTAAATAGAAAATGAAAAATGTACACGTAACTGCTTTGAAAACGCTATAATATCGATGTACGCTATTTACTTAATTTATGTTAAATTATATACTCCGATTTACAGTTTGCCCATAATTTCGCCAATTATATGTACTTGTCAATGAAGCTTGGAAAAACTACCATATTTATCTGATCCTAAATCCTGTCTGATTTATACTGTACTATTACCAGATTATTGATTACCAATATTTCAATTTACATATTTAAATAATTCTACACCCAGACGTAAAACTTGCAATCGTAATACAAATATTTGCTCTGGGTGAAAATGTTATAAAACTTTATTGTTATAAAACTTAACATCACGCGTGTAATCCCCTAAGAGGTAGGCAGAGGAATATAGAGCACTCGCACGTTTCATCAGTTACGTTTAGATCCCACTATGGAATATGTGGTGAGCCTATTGTCATGCATCGAGCACATATCCAGACTCCGAGCCACTACTGGAAAATTTAATTTAGAAAATTTTTGTAGCGCCCTACCCGGGAATTGAACCCAGGTACTTCCGACCGGCAGTCATATTTGCAACCAACACGTCTAACGAGGCAGTCAAGTACCTACTGTTATAATTATATAATTACGTGCGCTTCTGATATACGAGTATGTATAAGGCGCGTCTACAAACTAAAACAGGAATATTTTCATTTTTATAATGACTATTTACGAGATGAGAATATTAAACATTAGATACAGCAACATCATTTGTAATACAGCAGTACAGCACCTGGTTGGGAAGGCTCCAGAAGGCGGTCGATGTCAATATTTATCGTACGCTTCAATCTAGGTTCAGCGTTTTCCGCATTACTTATGCATAACATATAAATTGGCTACAGAGCTTTCATCAATATTCCACGGGCGTCAAGCAACTACACTTACAATCAACTTTTTCTATTAAAATGCAATATCACGTTTTAGTCCCGCGATTGCATGGAGGGGCGCACTGATGAGGTCGCCCTAGATCCTATCGGACCGAAATATTCAAAGCCTAGGGACGGCGTTTTATAATTATATCGTCTTTGTCTATGCAAGTTCTAGATGATTCGATTACGTTGTATTGTCAGTTAGGTTGTTTGCGGCTTTGGAGATGGTGATTTGGAGTACACGTAATGTTTTTGAATTTGTAATAATCATGTTGAACAGTAAATTGGAGACATTTCGTTATACTTTATTAAGATATTCAACCTGACTCGTATCGAATTGGACATAATTTTCTCAGTTCCTTTGTAATACTCTCCATAAACAATTGGTACACATATCATTGAGCTATTATAAGGAAGTATATATGTATATTTTTTAATATTCAGCCTAACAAACAGGCAAGCTCGGACCACCTGATGATAAGTGGTTCCGTTGTTTATGGACATTTGCAATACCCGAGAGATACCCAATGCGTAGTCGGCTTAGTAGCAGAAATCTCTTTGTGCTTTTCTTGAAGAACCCCATGTCATAGCGCTCCGAGAAATCTTCAGATGGAAGCTTATTCCACATGTTGTACGTACGCGGTAAAAAGGAACGGGCAAACCGGACCGTAGAGGACCGCCACGAGTGCAGCCGATGTGGACGAAACTTCAATCTTCTTCGAGTGGTAATTTATCGTATAAAAAATTACCTTGGTCTGTTCTTTTGTTACATTCTTCATTTACAAAGAAACATATTTGGACTCGGCTTTTAATAATTTTATTTCATCAGTTTTATTGGGTCGTTTAAAAACGAAATGTTCTTGAATTTGAGTCGGTATGCTGCTACTGAAACATAGACAAAGATATGTGAATTCTTTTGTACTAGAAATGTGTTATATTGTGTCGTTGCACGTACTTGTGTGCTTTTCGTAGTGACTTGATCTAGTCAGAAGCAGCGGATACACATCCCGTGTAAATAAATATGTCCACGAACATTTATTTGAAAGAGAGTGTTGAAATGATAGACAAGGTTGAAAGTTTATTATTTTAACCAACAATTCTGATGTAATGTAAATAGGTGTGAGAGGTAATGACGTATTGGATTTGAAATAGTACCGTAGTTAATGGACCGGCGTAGTCTAATAAAAATAGTAAAAAAATTATTAATTTAGTTTTGTCGGGGTGGTCGTGTGGTTGCCAGTGCCAGTGACGACGAGAGGACGAGAGGTTCTGGCTTCAAATCCCAGGTTGGGTTCTATTAGAATTTCCTAACCAGAATTTCTAATTAAAATTTGTAAGGAAACGGTATAAAACGAAACTGGTGAAACGTGGGAGTGTACTACACTCATCTACCTACCTCTTCGGAAATTACTGGCATGATGTTACGTGTTACGTTAATTTTGAATATTATGCACTTTATCTGCTTACTGGCTACTTACTATACTTCTGTTTCTACCTACTATGGGGTTGTATGGTCATGTGTGAATTATCAAAAACACTGTTAGAACTAACTAATATACAAAAACAAACATCGTACAATGATTGATAAACCCTTCTCATGCTGAGGGACGACCCGTGTCCGTATGAAGTGTAACGATAAAAGGGGTTGATGATGAATTATTAAAATAACATTATATTGTATGTAAGTATATTTAAATTAAATACCGTGGCTGGAACAGTGGTTACAAAAAGACGAAATTTTGTCCAAGTATTTATCAAAATGGATGAGATTAGCAGAAAACTAAATGTTGTGGCACAACTTAGGTGAGGTTTATGTCCAGCAGTGGGACCGAAAATATTGAAATGCTGGTCGCGGCAATAATTAATTAAAATGAATAGTTAAAAATTATGATACCTAAAACCCGATTTATTTATGTTAATTCAAAAAGTAATAAAAAAATAATAAAAATAAAAGAACAAAATGATGTCAATGTAAAATACTCACATTCAATTGCAAACACAATGTTAGTCAATACCATAGTATTGACTAACATTGTGTTAGTCCATACCATAGTATTACGTCGCATTTACGGACATTTCATCTTGACCACCTTTCTAGAACATTGCCGTTAATTACACATCTTTGTCTACGCCTTCTAGTATTCAGGCGTGATGTTATATAATGAAGTAAATTTAGCAAATTGTAGAGTTCTAATGATGAACCTACATTTATATTTCGCCACAAGAACTGCTATCATTATGAAAAAATATCTAGTTTCATGGTAGGTGCAGGATTTAAAATTAATGAGACATGCTTTTATGTTTAGTTTACAGAAATAACGTGTTTGAAGTTGCATGAAAATTTAAGGTAAGATCTTAGTAATTAGACAAAATAGTTATACTGTTGGTACATTGGTGTTTACATTTGAGTGAAATGTAAAAAAGTAAATTACTTGACTGGCTGTAATGTTAGTAATTTGATCATTTTTGGATGTGTGATGGGCCCCGAGTTCGAATTTATTTCTGTGTGTGTATAGTTGACTATATAAAAAATATTAGTATGTATTTAGAAATTCATATTATGTATTTCTATCAGCTGTCAGATTACGCCACAATAATCTAATTTTATGAATCATATGGCTTTCCAAAATAAGCTGTTTACTGTTAGTTAGTCTATCATAAATTGAAAACATAATATCACGTCAATTGCCACCGACGAGGTAGGCAGAGTGCACTATCACATTTCATCATTTGTGTTTGTATCTAACAAAGGAATCGAGAGTGAGGCTATTCTTATATACCAGGCATAAATTCAGATGTCACCATCGCTACCACTACAAGAAATTTTTAATTCGAATTTCTAGGCTAAAAAATCTAATAGTACCCAAACCGGGAATCGAACCTCGGACCTCTCGATCAGCAGCGCGCTTTGCAAGCATTCGATCAAAATAAGCAGTGATAGCTAACATTAAAATCAAAATAATTAATCGAATTGTTAGTACATACATATATCAATATTTCAATTATGTTATGATACATAACGATATCTATCGTTATTGAATGTAAACTTGTTCTTGAAATAAAGATAGTCTGCTGCGAATTTAATGTATTTCAATACCAGGTTATTTTTGTTTTCTAGTAAATAGTAATTCAAATGTCAACATTTGAACAGAACGTAATAAGTAAAAACCGTATCGAAACCGCAACCGGTTTGGCGTGACGCGAACGAACAATGAAACAATGAACAATCAAAATAATGAATTAAACTGTTGTTTTTTGCTTTTCGGGAAACATTAACTTCCTTTTTAATCAACTTTTTTACCTATTTTTCATATCGATTGCTTAAATTTAAATTAAGTAGTTTTATAATTTAAGAGTTGTCATAATTAAACTGTGAGAGAGTTTGGGCAACTTATTTGGATATTATGAACACCAGAGTAGTTGCTGCCGCCTTTGGAAAGTCTTTTACCATTTGACATAGTTGGCGTGCTAATACGTCGACTGTTTTAATAACTTTGTTTTTTTTTTAAATGTTGTTCGTTTTGATTTTCAATGGTAATTTTTTTTTATCGTTTACATAACTTTTTTATCAGTTCTAAAACGTATTGAAGTTGTAGGAACTTATGGTTGCGTAAACAAATTATTAGGTTTATGTATCTATAAATTAATAAAGGCAAATTTTTTTATAATTATGAACGAATGAAGAAAAAAAATTATAATGCGAATGTTGATGGACGCAGGTGCCGAATGAGACCAAGACTCACCTATCTAGACCAAATAAATAAGGTTTTATGTGATGGGGACGTTAGAAGTCTCCGAAACCGGCGTACGTGTATGAAGATTTACAATTACACTGAATGAATTAAATTACACTGTCATCAGATCTAAATGTGGGTACCAAATATCAGGTTAATCAGTCAACAGGAAGGGGAGAAAATTTTAACCACTAGATTTGACTCAAAAAAAACAAAAAACCACAAACAGAGCAAGGTAAATAAAACCGGTTCAAAATAAAAAAATATGAAGCTTGTATTTGAATTTCAAGTTCCATTCCAATACCATTTGAATGAGCTAGAAATAACGGTATTAATTTAATTTTATTTTTTGTAGCATGTTTTCGTCCGAGGTCCGTGCACATACAGTATACTGCACGTAATATTTTTTTTATTTTATTGTAATCGTTTAGTCTTGATCGATCACGAGTGCTTAACGTTTAACGTTTAACTGTCTCACGGCAACGATTACTAAAGAACTGTATTAGAAAATATCGTGAACTAACATGTACGTCGGAGATTTCAGTAAAATGCTTTGTAAAACGAATGATATATGCAAATTCACACTTGGCTAGCAATATGTATCACTAGGTCACTAAAGGCTCTTTCAGACCATCGTATTTTTGGCTTGTTTCGGTATTTGTGCGTATACGGCCGTTGTATATGTACTCGTACGAGTAGTTTCAATACGACAACTGAACCCTCGTTTCCTGTGCCTTGGTGCGGTGCGGCTCGAGTGTATAGGTACTCGGGTGAAGTGCGCGTTTACATGTGCTTATATGTACCGAAAATACGCTAGTCTGAAACAGCCCTAAGAGTTTTTATTATGAGCGGAGGCCTGTGTTATACATTAGTATAATAAATGGTTTGATAACCATAACTTGTTAGATATTGTAGTTACCTATCGTGCGAATATTTACATGCTGTCGAGACAGAGTATAGTTCGGACGCGTATTTATATTACTTGCAAATATGTTTTATGTTTTAGTAGCCTTTGTTTTCGCGTTGTTGTTATTTGATTACTTGATAAATTGTAACGAACGAGCGTTACTACTGAAAAAGATTCCGGGTTTCAAAAACCATTGGCTCATTGGAAACGCCCTGGAAATAATGGTGTCTCCTGGTTTGTGACGCTTTGAGAAAACATTTAGGAAATGTATAAAAATACGTTTTGAATATTATACTTTTATATTGCAGTGGAAATATTTCAAATGGCTCGCAGATATGCAAATAAACATAAGGGCATTTATAGATTTTATTCACTGAGTTTAGGCGCTGTAAATATATATAATCCTCAAGACATTGAGGTGAGTACATAGTGTGTTCAATACCTTACATCTAAAGTTCATTAACTATGTTTTTAAATGTGGAAATAAACGATTTCAGACAATTGTATCGAGTATGAAATATCATGAAAAAAGCAAAGTGTATGACTTTTTACGACCATGGTTAGGAGATGGGTTATTGTTAAGTAGCGGTAAGCATTTTTATTATAAACCATGTTAAATACATATTTTTTAAGTAAATTATAATTAAATATAACAGATGGTTCCCTGTTTCTTTCGTCTTTAGCGTTAATAATATAAAAAAAAAGGTTTGGTTTCCTAATTATAATAGATTGACTACTTCGTTGGTAGTGTTGGTTGCAAGCGTTACTGCCGATTGAGAGGTCCTGGGTACAAAGCCTGGGTCGGGCACTACTGGATTTTTCTAACTTAGATTCTGTAGTAGTGGCTCGAAGTCTGGATATGTACCCGATGCATGACCAAAGGTTCACCACTTATTTCATAATGGGCCGTAAACGTAACTGGTGAAACGTGAGAGTGTTCTACACAGCTCTGCCTACCTCTTCGGGTATTATAGGCGTAATGTTACAGTTAGGTTAGTTTGACATGATGTTGTAAATATTGCTTTAATTGTTAAAATGTTGTATTTGTTTTTAAATATTTACGTGATTATCTACATATTAATATTTATTATGTTCATTAAGAAATCCTTACAGTAGTACCTACGTGACAATTTTGTATGTTTCGAAATATATTTTTTCTTGACTTTAATACATTGAGACTTAAACCGACGACTTCTTTTTGAGTTTTCTCATTAATTTTTACTTGAGCAATTTCATAATTTGTTAAGTGATGTCTCTTTTTACAAATCAATATTAACAATTTAATGGAAGCTTGTGTTTTTAAGGTTCAAAATGGCAACAACGAAGGAAAATCCTAACTTCGGCGTTTCATTTTAATGTTCTGAGACAATACTTCATGATATTCGAAGAGAACAGTCAACGGTTGGTGGAGACTTTAGAAATGAGTTCAGGAAAATCTACAAACATCGTGCCTCTTATGTCCGAATTCACTCTCAACTCTATCTGTGGTGAGTTTTGTTAAAAAAGAAAAAAAAGTAACTTCACGCCTGTAATCCCCGAAGAGGTAGGCAGAGGAATGTAGAACATTCCCACGTT
>DWFO01004812.1:0-11049 GCA_018246595.1 Mimoniades nurscia nurscia
AATATGGGGAAGGCGGTTATAAAAAATTTATAACAAAAAAAAAATTACTTTTTGAATGCGAACAGCTGTGCTCTGTGATTCCCGACCCGCGTGCCCAGCGTGGGGATTATGGGCGTAACCCCTCAGAGGAGGCCTGTGTCTGGCAGTGGACCGCAATAGGCCCATGATGATGAGTCGTGTGTGTAGTGGGTGAAGCGTATTATGATACTTTCGTTTCTCAGCGTGTCGCAGTTACGATATAGTTGTTGTGATGAGACGCAACATGTGGCCAGTCGTATCGTGTCGCTAGTGCACACGCTCAGCCTAACTGATGGTGAATGTCTTACGTTTGACTGTATCATAATAGTTTTATACATTTTTATGTGCTCGGTGTCTTATGTACCGTCTTTGTGTATGGCTCGTTATATATAAGTATAAGACATTGTCATGTCGTGTTCTGATGTTTTTATTGTAAACAAAATAATTATTGTAATTGGACTGTATTCTTGAGTTAACTATTTATAGAATTAAGTGCTGCTTTTTGTCTTATCTCTCTCTTGATTAAATTCTATACTTGTAGTGAGTAAAACTTAATGTTCGAATGGATGTGACTATTACGAAACATAGTTATTATAATAAACGATAATTTTAACAGAATTTACATGCCGATGTCTATAGTTATAAAAATAATGTGTTTTATGCTACTTCGCTAGTTATTTGTGATGAAGGGAGTTATTTGATGCTATGTGTTATTTCAAAATGCTCTGTACCGTTCAAGTGTTTACACGCGAGGGCGGTGATGGTACAGAGGGTTAGAAAGGTTTCATTATGAGATGTTGTTGTGTAAAAAATTTAAAAATTACGTCAGTTCTAACAAAGATAGAGCTATCTATGTATGAAATGTCTAAATGTATACTGCATATGTACTTGCGAAGCAGTTCAAACATTAATTTTATAATTATCTTTATTGTCTTTAAGGTAATTAAATGAATAAAGAAATAAATAAAAAAGTATGTTATATAATAAATGTTATTATTAATTGACGTGCTCAAAATTGTGGTTGCTTCTCGCCCGGCCGTAAGTTATACAACGTCTGAGATTGTGTACATGTTGATAATATAAAATTGTTGGAAATTATCAGAGGTTTTTTGGGAACTTAAATATTTCCAGGATTAGATTTAGAGATTTTCAATTATTTATAAATAATAATTGTCGCACTTTAAAAATTACAACCATAATTTCAGACACTTTAATAAATAACAATATGGGACCCTCCCTACTTGGCGCGGTGAATCGTGAGATGGCTTTTAATATTCGTAATGAAAAAAAATCAAGTCGTCATGCGATGCCGCCGCTGTTTGTGTGTTAATGTATAACTATGAGATTATCTATGGTATATTGACCTTGTCACACATGTATGTATATATTTATAACAGGTTAAATTTAACTCATATTGCTTTATATGTTTTACAAAGATAAAAATAATTATGCTCGCGTGTAGATACACGTTGTAATACGCTGGCTGTTTTCTACGCAAAAATTACTCAAACTACCGCGTTCACACTCACACATTATTCATGTAACCATACGTGTGTCAATTATTTAATAAACGACATGTATAAGTATCTGAAAGAAAATTAATAAAATTTTATTCATTATCATCTTTCGGACACTTATTGTTGGGACAGAAGTGAATTATTGCGTTCGCTCATAAATAGGTGAGTAAAGTTCATATTGTCACTCTGATATAACAATTGTGTAACATGTCTAAAGTATGGTAATATAAAAACGGCTACTATGAATTTTCACGATCATCCCGTGTTCAGGTGGATGTATCAAGCAGATGATCCTGGTTATTATAGTTATACATGTAATAAGCGTATAACTCATAACTGCTCATTTATACAACCATTTATTTTATGTATGGGTCGTCACCCGATGGAGATGAGTCCTGCCAATTGATATTGGCTGATAAAGCAATCGTCTCCAGTACAGCGCAGAGACTCGACGTCCGTCGTCTACGCGGGAATTAGCAATGTGTATTAAGTCGCCATAGATATTCTCCAAGACAATTGACTCTATATTGTGTGTGTTGAACAAGATTTTCCAATTTTACATGACATTGTTCTACATTTGAATGTTTCGATGTATTTATGTACGGTATAATTATATTATATGTGACTCCAATGTGTGTCTTTAATTTTAATATCGTACAAAGAAAAGGAAAATTGTCTTTGGTTGCTCTGAGTATTTTTAAGCTAATTAACTAGTGACTAAACGAACGATTGAACGCGTGGTTTTTTTATACATTATGTTTTTATATATTTTTCGTTTGGAAACCGAAGCTTTGTTAGGTATGTACGCATTTGCAAAAATAAGTGAAAGTGATTTTGTTTTAAAATCCGTATAAAGACAATTTTTTTTGAACCCTACGCGAAAATGCAACACAGACGGTCTTGTTTGGTTTACTTTTTTTTTAATGTGTCAACAACTATTCCTTTTTAATTGTTTGTTAAATTTTATTTACTGTAATAAGAAAATTAGTATTGATATTGACTTTTGTCTGTGCTGCCATTTTGGCGAACGCGTTAATTTTTTTTTCGTTTCATTTTAATTACCTTTTCTCTTCTGACCGTCTACTCATGTGTTGCATTTTCTTCTCTTTTCCCGATTCCTGATGACGACGATGGACTACATCGAACACACACGACACGCAAACACACATACATACATACGGTTACTGATAAATTTATATATTTGATGTACATGAATTATTTCTATTAACAATTTTGATTCTAACTATATGTAAAAATATATTTTTTTTTAATTCAATAACACTATCTATTTACGAGTACGTTAATAATCATATAACAAAAAAAATTAAAAACACATTATACATCTCGAATACTTTATTAATATATGTTACATCACGAAATAAAATTAAATCAAATTATTTCACTATGCATTTAATACATTACACTGAATATAACACGAAACGCTCTGGATGAAATCTGCTGGCCGAGTCGCGCCAAACCAAAACTCGGACACATGCCAGCAGCAGCTACTTCAGCGCGTGCACGCCTGCGCAGACCGAGAACAGTTTCATGGATAGCGACCTGTTCGAGCAGATCCGCGCGTTCGAGCCGGGCTTCGACGACTTCGACCTGTACGGCCCCCACATGAGTATGAAGTGACGTGAGTTTGGTAGGATAACAATTTTACACGACGACATGAGATATGGAAACTTTTACTGCTGCTCTTCTGCTTCTTTATTTATTGTACAAAAATAAAACAAACAATAAATAGCACAGTCACTTATGTCATACGAGTAAAAATTAACTTTAATGCATATACTACAAACAAGATGTAATAATCAATTTCGCATGAAATTTATTTAGATATGAATTCCGATGTTTTAATTCCATATTATTTCAAGTTAGGAGATGAGTTTAGATACTTAATGTCTATATCAATTTTAATATCGAGATGATATTAGATATTTTCATTCTAACATATTAGTTATATTTTTCAGATGACACCAGTTATTTGTGAAGATTGATACACATTACCGCACTTCGTAAGATGCATTGTTTTGAGTCAATTAATATTAGATGGTTTTATTTTGCACATTAGTTTTATGTAATAATACACAAATCGGATTTTTTTTAATGTTCTTTTTACGCTTGGCGCAACTTGATGTTCCAGTGATATTTTTACACCCTGTATAAGTTTAGTGATACTGTCGTGATTATAAACTGCGGTGCCATAAACGGGATTATTGTGAAATATACAAAGATTATATTAATAATTATCAGATACATAAGTATATATTGAAATAACCCGTGCGAAAAACTTGACACTTGAGCGAGTTCGAAAAGTAACTAGTTACTACAGTTCCAAGATGCGTAGTCAGTTTGCTTAGCAGTAAAGAGATTCTTTGCAACAGTATAGTTGTACTTAAATTGAAAGGGGCAGTATTTAATTATCCAAAGTCGATATTAAATATCGTCGAGAGGCTGCAAGCAAGACTGCGGATCGAGAGATCTTGGGTTCTATTTCCAGGTCGGATATTATCGGATTCATATAACTCAGCATATCTAGTAGTAGCCGTAAGTGTCTATTTGTGCCTGGTATATGGCAATGGGCTCACCGCTTACTTTATGTGACGTAGAATTTAACAGATGGATCTCGGGAGTGTATTACACTCCTCCGTCTGCCTCTGCGGGCAATACAGGACTGAGGATTTAAAAAAAGAATCCACTAAATATATATTCATGCAGATCTCAAGGCTTTTCGCACGGATTCTATATTTATATTATAGTTGTATTTTAGAATTATTTTATACATTATTTTTTTAATTTTACGCATTACCTTTTTTTTGGCAAATGTATTGAAACGGTTTTTAATAAGGAATTTTAAAATGGGCGCACGGGTGGTGGCCATAGTCCTCCTACAATATTAAGAACAGATTATGAATTACGTACTTGTATTCATAAAAAAATGTTCTATATTGTGATAGTCAAAATAGAACTCCTGCTTGCAACAATAACCTTTTAACTCAGCTCTACGGCATAGTGTTCTGAGTCCCAATACGCTCGTCAGGACTCTTTACCGCCATTGACAGCTGTCCAGCCTTTTAAGTGTTCCTGACACCAGGACAGTGCAAATGTACTGCTGTATTCTATGTAAACGCCTGCGCTATTGGAACTCCGCCGGCTCTAGAGGTTTCCATTCATTTCCGGTTACACCCATTTCGAGATATGAAAATTCGAAATACCCATTTCGAATTAACTGGCTTCTTATTCTATTTGAATAGGTTATTACGTTTTTATATATCTCTGTCAACCTCTGACAGGAATTGGCGTTATTGTGTGTAATTTTTTAAGATGCGCTGATAAATTTCATAATTTATTCCCTCGCCCCTATAGTTGTATAATTTATCTACATATTATTATATTTATGGTAAATTTTACTGTTATATAGTTGTTATAATTTTTTCTTTTCTATGTACTGAGTATATAATAATTACATGACAAGGAAGATAAAAGATTCACTCGGGAAAAATCATAAGAGTATAAAATGTGACTAGAATTAAAAAATTTAAATATATTTGAAAAAAAAAATGTTTTAAAGTTTGTTAATAGATATTTTGCGATACGTTTATTTTATAAACATAGATCGACCTATATTGTATTGCATAAATAATAAGCAGATAGCAGTTGCCGTGAACGTGGCTGCTCAGTGCAGTTAGTACGCAGCTGTGTCTGAATTTAGATAGGAGCCAGCACGTGCCTGTACCTTGAGTGGCCGTAACAACTGTAGTGGGCAGTCGCTGCGAGCACATCTCCGGGGTGAGAGGGTAAGCATCAGAGTGCCTTTTAGGAGAACGAGTAAGAAATATAGGTGATTTTAATTAGAAACATTTGTGGCGCATTAATTTTGTGTGTGCTAACGTCGATTGGCGTAAATACTTAATGTTGCCATAGACAATTGTTTAAAAAAAAACATTTGGACGTTTATGAAATGGCGGAGTTTAGTTTGGCGGCTTTAATCCTTCTCATGCTGGGTTGACACCGGTATAGCGATTCGTTTCTGCTGAATTGTTTTTTAATACGGTATGGCAATAGCTGTCAGTACATTGTCCAAATTTACAAACTCTGAAGTATTTTATGCGAAACGATGGTTACGCTCTTGCATGTTCCGAGACATGGCTCTATCTCTATGTGCATTCTTTATATGTATATATACAAATGTATACTTATATTTTTTTTAGTTTAGTGCCATTTCGATGTTCAAAATATCATGTATATTTTTAACTTTTTACAAGTCTATATAATTTTTTCTATTCTTTGTTATCGTCGTTCAAAAATGAATATATAATGTACGCTTGTGTTAGTTTTACAGTTTATCACGCTTGACAAAGATCAATACAGACTATATATTGATAATGTTAAAGTCAATGCCTCGTTGGTCGAGTTGGTTGCAAGTGCGACTGCCGAACGGGAGGTCCTGGGTTCGATTCCCGGGTCGAGTGCTACAAAATTTTCTAATTTAGATTTTCTAGTAGTGGCTCGGAGTCTGGATACGTACCCGGTATATGGCAATAGGCTCACCACCTATTCCATCGTGGGACTTCAAAGTAACTGGTGAAACGTGCGAGTGTACTACTCTTGTGCCTACCATTTTGGAGAATACAGGCGTGATGTTGTTTTTATGTACGTATGTTACAAAAGGTAATCCATGTTCCATATCAGTAATCTATACGCCATTTGTTCAAGTATATTTAAAACATAAAAGTTAATTACAATGCATCTGTAAAATACGCCTGTACCATGTTGGATGAAACTTTAATTATTGTATAGTAACAAGCGAAACTGTTCAATGGATAATTAAAACGGTTATCGTAATCATAAAGTTTGTTGTTACCATAGAGTATAAACTCTGTGGACAGATACATCTAAGTTATGTAACCATAGAGTATAGAGCACTCTCTCTCTATGATCGTTGAGAATTACAAAATAATGTCTTTCTGCATCGATGCTACTGTTTCTGCAGATAAGTAATAATAGCATTTTTTTAAATTAAGTGTTTGATTATGACAAGACTTAAAAAAAACTAGTCCCATTTCTGAAATTCATCTTTTTGATTAAATAAATTTCTCATTTTGTTTCTCATGATATCTCCTCTTTTTCTTTCGACAATATTTCCCACATATCAAACGAATTCACACCGTTAGGTATACTTAAAAATGAAGTGAATTCCAAATTTGAAAAAAAAAAATTTAAACAAGACAAACTCATAGTATTCAGACAACCGAATTTTTTTTTTACTCGATAGCAGCCCCAATTTCGGTAAAATCAAGAAACAGCAATGCATATTGATCTGGCAAAACAATTTTTTTTTCATTCAACCATAGACACTTGTAATGAAATTATGTCGTGTCCAAAAATCGTTACAGATTAAATAAGATTGAAGAGCTCCACCATAGACAATGACAGGTTCAATTGGGTGTTACGTTCTAAACATATCTGTTACGGGGGCTGGCGGGCGGAGGGTGGCTTTGTAGGGGTGCATGCGGGATAGAATAAGTGAACTACTTACAAGGGTACGAAATTACATGGTGATTCTTTGTACTATAATTGTTATATCCACTGTTGTGGTTGGTTAGAGGATTGGGATTCGATTTTGGGAGTTTAAATATGACCGCATTTAATTTATCATCCTGTTTACCCGAATGGATGTTATGCCGGCTGTGGGCCGGATTATTTCTTGTTATTATTAAATATTAAAGCAATTATTATTGACATGACATCACGTAACGGCTGCAATCCCCGAATAGGTAGGCAGAGGAATGTAAAACTCTCCCACGGTTCACCAGTTACATTTACGGCCCATTACCGAATATGTGGTGAGCCTATTGCCATACACCAGGCATGTATCCAATTTCCGAGCAAGTGATATTAAAACTAAATTAAAACAATTCAGTAGTGCCCTACCCAAGATTCGAACGCAGGACCTCTCCATCAACAGTAGCACTTACAACCACATCGCCATCGAAGCAGTAATAGAAAAGAGAAAAAACAAATATGGAATTCAACATTCCTCTTATATGTCAATATGTTGAAAGTAAACAAAGGAAAATGCGAACAGTAGTATTGATAATTTGCCAAATATTTTATTATACATAACACAATGATAAGTTTATTGTACATACAGACAGACAAACATGCTTTTATATTGTGTCGGTCACGTTGGCATTAGTTCAACATATCAAAATGCATTTGTAAATCGCATGTTTGAGAAAAACAAACACGAAATTTTCAAATTTCGAATTACTAAGATCATGCCGCGTGTGAAAAATTAGGCACAATACGTATTGCCACGGTGTGGGGTGTTTGGTTCGATGCCCGCGCTAAGCTAACATCGGATTCGAACACAAGCGCTGGATTTAGACAGGCTTATAATATATTGGTATACATAAAAAAAAAATTATTCTAATTACAAATACTTCAAAAAAAATAAAAAAAATACAGACGAATTGAGTACCCCCTCCTTTTTGGAAGTGGGTTAAAAAAGAAATAGATGTTTAACACGCACTGCTCTCTGCCTATCCTGTGAGGCACCTGGCATGAAGACACGTATGCTTATATGCGAATATACTCATATGAATATTTTAGAGTAATTTGAGATACTTGTCGAGTACCTACTTAAAAGAGGATAACACCAAAAAACGCCCTCATGTGAGCTAGTTGACAATTGAAGTCAACGAACAAAACCATTACAGCCACTGAGCAAACACTACAAAATGTCTTAGGAGAATTCGACAAATAGGGGTTGCAAAAGAAGGGTGGTCTATTTTGGCGAATGTTTAAAAGTACGTAAAGCGCAATGACTTTTTATATGACGACCCTTGCGAAGATAACTCAGATCAGACAACGGAGAGGGTACCGGGTTCGATTCTTGCCGTATCATCGCTTAATACAGGCAAGAGCTTTGAACGCTGTTTCTGCCGCAACTTTGTGTGTGATTATTAAGAACAAAAGGTGTGGTACATATGTTTAAGAATTAATTGATAATAGGTAACTTATTATAAATATATTTTTTGCATCACAATTGTATTGTAATGTTGAACTAAATAGATCTATCATAAAATATATTATACGAAAAGGCAAAACTTGGATGGAGAATAATAAATTCAATAGAAAATAATTTAAAAATAAAATATTGAAAGTGTCTTTTGAATAAATGATCGATGAAAAATGAAGTTTTAATTTATTTTTTTAATAAATCATTATATTATTGTTTTCTACTAAACTCAACTTTTATTATGTTATTATTTTGTTACATTATTAAATAGTTAAGTATAAATAAGAATCTAAAATACAAAAAATATTGTATTTTGTAGTATGTACGTACTTAATAATGTAATCTTACAAACACCAACAAAAAATATTTAAATGTCAATATTTCAAAATGGCCGCTGGTAGTCACCGCGACTATCCGCGAATCTTTTAATGGACGGAATTACATTAAAATGCTATCAGATACATGTTGCAATTAGCACGTCACAGATGCATTAGAGGGTGCGCTTTAAGGGATGCAACGACCGCTCGCCAGGGACTTGTTTTGATGGCGGGATATTAATATGTTTTTGAAGTTATTGTTAAAGAAAAATAATAGAAGTATCTAGTAATACTGTGCAGGAAGTAGCGCGCTTTTTTGAAATGGTATGTTATTGGTATATTCTCTTCAAAGAAGTGTGTTCTGCATTCCTCTGCCTACCTCTTCGGGGATTACAGGCGTGAAGTTACGTTTTTCTCTTCAAAGAATACATGATACTATACATCTATACAGATATTAAAATTGGTGTGTCTGTTTGTATTATTAAAATAACCGCTTTTTACTACATACATATAATTATGTAAGTACATATATACGGTACATATACCAAAATAACATTTTTTACAATTTTTGTCTGTCTGTCTGTTTGTTTGTTCCGGCTAAGCTCTGGAACGGCTTAACCGATTTTGACGGGACTTTCACTGGCAGATAGTATATAGTAGATAAGGAGTAACTTAGTGGCTACTTTAATTCTAGAATTATAGACTTCTAATTTTAGAATTGCACGCGGTCTAAATCGCTGGCACAGCTAGTTATTAAAATATAAGTAAAAAAGAGACTTTACTGCGTCGCTTATCGTGTGATACAAAGCGCGACTGTTGAGTAAGAGGTGGTGAGTTTGATCCCGGGTTGAGCAAAGTATTATTGCGTTCTTCCAACTTCACACTCTCAGTAGCAGTTTGGAGTTTGAATTTGAGTCCGGCATAATTAACAATGGGCTCACCATCTATCAGTAGATGCCGTGGGAACCTGACTGTTGCGCCGGTGGTCGTGGGTTCAGTTCCCACTTAGAATAAAAAATTATGTGATGAGCACAAGTATTTGTTCTGTGTTGGGATACAAAAAATATCTATGTAAGTATATATTGGTATGTATATATGTAGTTTATCGGCCGCCCTGTTACCATAGCACGAGCTCTCTTGACGCTTAATTAGGGATGGCCGTGTGTAGAAATATCCCGAGATATTATTATTATATTATTCGATGAATTGTACAACATAACCGGTAACAAATGGTACTATAATATAAATGCCAATAAACAAATCGTGTAAATAGTTCCGCTCGGCAATGGATCGCTTGTAACAACTGTCGTGAATTACCACGCGGTCGCGCCATTGAGCCACCCCCGTAACGCTGGCTGTATATCAATTGAGTGCCAAACGACATTAAGTAAAGCTAGGGCTGCGCCCTCAGCGCCCAGAACCTGACATTCGCTGGCTACTACGGTTCATTTAACAATTATGTTCCAACATTATTTTTCTATTGACATCTCGTGTCTCTCTCTCTTTAACGTGTATTTATTTTTATTTATATTGACTGCCTCGTTGATAGAGTGGTTGTGAGCGCGACTGACGATGGAGAAGTCCTGGGTTCGGATCCCGGCTGGGGCGCAATTCGAGTTTCTCACTTACATTTTCTAGTGTAGCAATAGTTTTACCATCAACTCCATGGTAGGACGTGAACGCAACTGGTGAAACGTGAAAGTGTACTACACTCATCTGCATACCTCATCGACGATTACTGGCGTGATGTTACAGAAATTTTAGCTACGAGTAACTAGGTATTCTAGTTAGAAAAACCCCATAGGAACCGGACCCGGCATTTGAACTCAGGACCTCTCTATCGGCCGTCGCGCTCGTAATCACTCGACCAACGAGGCATTCAATGAATATTGAATCAATCAAATATTAGAGAATTATAGAAAAACTTTTATGTGTGAGATCAAATCATCTCCGACCCACCCCCTGTTCCATAAGAAGTATAGCATAGCTGGTGTAAGGCGAGAGTACTACACTACTCTGTCTATCCTATTGGAAAATACAAGCGTAATGTCATTTCATGTATTTTCCACAGAAATGAATTGGTATATAAGAACATACATACATACATACATATCTTCACGCCAGGTCCCTTGCGGGGTAGGCAGAGAGCACAGAGTGCCAAATATCT
>DWFO01004813.1:0-11048 GCA_018246595.1 Mimoniades nurscia nurscia
GTTCGACCCGGGAATCGAACCCGGGACCTCCCGATCGGCAGTCGCACTTGCAACAAACACGACCAACGAGGCAGTCTCTCTTTTAAGAAAACTTACTTATATGGATAGATAACATTACCTTTGAGTCAGGAAAAGTTAACTTAAGATTAATAAAAAAAAAAATTAATTTCACGAGAAATATGATACAGGTATTTGGAGTTACGTAAAGAAATAAACTCTCTAGACGTTGAAGAAGTTTGCTCAAGAAAATTATGTTCTTATCTTATGAAAAGCTTAAATAATGACGTGCCTTACGTAAAAAATCTTTTACTTGCCTCAACTGGCACGACCACTGAAAGTCTGTCACATTCTTTACGTTCTCATCGACTAGGGTGCGTGTGACGTCCCGCGCGTGTACCTCTATTACAATCAAGGCGCACAAGACTTCCCGCTGGAAGAACGTCAGCTCGCCCTTCACTAGTGCACGGAGACTGTCCAACTGCAAATATTATAAGATGGAGTGAAATAAAACAGTCAATAGAACTTACAATATTGTGAAGCTTTGAGATGGTCAGCATTTCAAACAATTTAAATATCTATGTTAATAAGCCCAATCACAGCCTTATAAAAACTCTGACCTAAATTAATATTATAAATAAATAATTTTTTTGCGCTATGTACCAATTCATTTACAATCGACGACAAGATAACATTGTTAATTTTATCTCTTTTTATTGTGTTTATTTATCATCTATGAATTGACTTTCATATATTTTATACTCGCCATAAACTTTTATCATAGACACAGTGTTGACTGATAACGTTGCGTATTGTTACACTTTGAATTAAGATGTCACAGTTATGAGTTAAATAGGTAAAAAACAACCTGTTGTAACATCTCTTCAAAGTACAAGTCCATGCGGTATTCAGCTATCGCTTCTTCAACGCCAGCGGTCCAAGCGGTTTGCGAACCGGCTATCACCACCTGACCTGGCCAACGGAGTACCCACTGCGCCCGTGGCATTGTCCACAGCTCCGCTAATCCTTCTATTAGGGTCAAACGGACTGAAAGAAAACAACATCATCACATAAGTCAACACCATCAATATCAACATCAGCCTCAACATTATTATGCCCCTAAATAAATTAAAAATTACACGTTCATCGTACTCGAATGCCTCATAGTATCTTCCAATAACAGTAGCCATTGCTCGACGTTCGCCGACGGATAGAACCTGTATTTCAAGTCAACGATCTCTCCTTCACTCGAATGCATTTGAGTTATCTTCAAGTCGGGTTCAAATGTCACCTGAGAATTACGACACTTCAATAATTATTTTAAAAATTATCAATTCCCTCGATGTGTCATTGATTGAGTAGTTGCAGGCACGATTACTGATCGAGAGACACTGGGCGAGATTCTCCGGTCGGGAGTTGTTAGGTTTTTTAACTTGAAATTCCTAGTACTAGGTTGAAGTCTGGATTTGTATCTGGTGTATGGCAATAGGCTCATCCTCCTTTCCATGGTGGGACGTATAATATCCTAGGTGAATCGTAGGGGTATATTGTACTTCACAGTCTAGGCAAACAGTATTACGTAACAGCAAAAGTAATTGCAGTAGACGTACTTCCAGAGAAGACCTAATATATTCTCTAATATTTTCGGACTGATACGGTTATATTTATGAACAAATTATTATATCTATTCAATCTAAAAATATCTGACAAGTCATAGGTACTGTATAATAATAATGTAATAATAATATCCCGGGACATGTCCACACACGGCCATCTGATTCCAAAGTAAGCAACAACAGAGCTTGTGCTATGGTAACCAGACGGCTGATAAAATACATATATACATATAAATACTTGTGTATACTTAAATAAATATTTTTTTAACACCCAGACACAACAAATACTTGTGTTCATCACACAAATATTTATTCTGGGTGGGAATCGAACCCACGAGCAAAAGTCAGGTACACTAACCACTGCACTAACGGGCCAGTCAAACTGTATATACCTATTACTAGTGTAAAACTCATTTACTTTAGCAATATTCTCAAAGCACTTTCGCAGATGTGGCTGAACAGCCCTGGGATTACGAGATTGAGATAATATTTCCAACAATTCATCATCGCTGAGGAAGAAGAATCTTGGAAAGCGCAGTCGCTTTAATTCCATGTACTCGTTAAGACCCTTAGATACTACTGCAAGCAGATGGCGGGCCTCTACCAAACTGTCCAACAGACGACTATCTGGACATGTGATCATAATCTGCAAATAAAATCATATATCCAGTTATACATAAAAAAGCGATGGGATACCGTGATAGCTTAAAAAAATAAAATATTCAAAAACATTTTTGTATTGGAACAACATTTTTCCGACGTTACCTTAGGGCAAGCGGCTGCTGACGACATAATTCTTCGCCAAATCCTCTCCATGGTCCCATACTTTTTAGCTTCTAGGGGAAGTTGCCTTGATATATCTTCGGACGTGAAAATGGGTTCAAGATACATCCATTCCCTAAGAAAAAAGTCTATTGAGTACTTTAAAATATTTATCGCAAGTTGAGAGCACGACTTGTATAATAATAAAATTTCAAATTGACAATTTTTTCTTACTTCTGGCATTCGATCCACTCGTCCACAACTTTCTGTGTTAGACGAAGCTTATCGTCCCACTCTTGTATGCGAAGTTCAAATGCCGCCTTGAACGGGCTAAAGCCTAATTGCTGTGTGGCCAGCAAATGTTCATCCAAGAGTTGGAGTGTTTCATCAGCTATCTTCATTATAAATGTTCCTAAATGATAAAAGTATTTTTAGCTATACTGATTTTTTTATTTTTGACATAGTGGTTATAAACAACTTACCAGTAGTTTTGTAAGGCGCCATCTCCATAGCTTTTGTAGCCCAATCATTGACCATCTTGTCCAAGGACTGCTCAATGACATATTCCTTGCTAGCCAGCTCACCGATCTCCGCGATCAACTCGCCATGGGCCGCAACTCCTTGTTTCAGGCACATCTGAAACGTCTGCTTCTCGTTCATCGTTACCGTTATACCTGGAACATATTTTGTTCGAATGAAATGAATAGCAATTTTTAAGAAATTGATGGAAAGATTGGGAAAAAACAGTACTATTTAAATCATACCAGCTCTTTCCATAAACTCATTCCAATGTCTCTCCTTCATCCCTGGATTCCTGACGGCTTGGATGATAGGTATTAGAGGGCGGAATTCATCGATATCGTCCTAAAACATTCACTTCACTTTTATAAATTAGTTTACAAAATATCGGTTTGTAAAATTATATTCAGTGTTCATATATGAACGTACCCGTATTGTTATCGCCACTTGCTGAACTTTTGGCATATCAGCAAACGTACGCACACACTTGACTATTGTCTTGTAATACTCGTTGACAAGCGGCTCTATTGTGTCCGCATCTACGTACATAAGCGGATTGTCGAACCAAACTTCGCGGGCTTTAAGGAAATCTATAAAACCACAAAAAAGTATTCTTAAGACTGTCGTTTAACTGAAAAGCAAGGTTCTGTATTAAGTAAATTTATTAGAATTAACTACAAATAAGACTCAAAAAATCGCGTCATCTCCTATTCGCTACTGCTGACTGACAAGATTAATCGTAATATTATGAAGTAATAATTTTTAGTGTTATGCTACCGCCTGAGTTAAAGATTTATGCAACCACTCAACGCCGAAATTTTATGCTAAACAAAATATTCCAAATGCACTAAATAATACCTCATATACCTATGATATGTATACGTAAGTAAACTCGTATGTTATACAAGTATTTTTACTGTTGCCACTCTAACCTGAAGCGGTGACCCATAAATTTCTGTAAGGCTCAAACTCCTTAACCAAGCGATTCAGGTCAGCAAATGGCACAACAGGTTGCCCAAATAATTTTTGCCTTTGATTGAGCACACGGCCCCACTCTTGAGAATCTTTCATGCCTTTCCATGCCTTCTTGATATCATTTGCTATCTCATGAACCTACACCGAAAAAAGCGTATCAGTTTGTCATTATCTTTTGTAACATAATGGAACAGTATGATCATTGTACATAAAGGAATATTTTGCATTTGAAACAATTGTCTCTGTAAATAATTAACCTTTGAGAAATCGTTTTGCAACGTGAGCGCCATGCACTGCGCGCTGAACATGTCGATCTTGTCAAACAAAGTTTGCTCGTCCTGTTGGTGTAACTTCCAAAATTTTTCCTGTTCCTCTTCCAGAAAATCAGTTGTTACAACCATCTATTAATATGAATATTTCATGAACATTAGGAAAATTTATCTTTAACCCATTCGTGTAACGTAATCTATTGTCTGAACATAATAAAATGGGAAAGATACCAAATCTGTATGTTTAAAGTATTTAAATTAATCCCGTTTTTCTTAAGACTTCTTTTTTATTATATCTGTTTGTGCACGTTAATCTCAACAGCTACTTGACGTGACTTGACTTGATGTGAATGCGATTTGCGACTGGTCCGTGATGATAATGTGGCAGTCCGAGTCGGAGCGGCGTAAGTATACATTCTCCGACCTCAAACCGGAATATACGGTGTCGTAAGAAGCAACTAAACCAGGAGCAGGCAGATCGCGCTATGACGCGGTCTACCGAAGCACAACTACGTGCAGCAACGTAGGTGGTGCGAGAGACTGCGCTCTGCAATCCCCAACTAGTATTCCTAGCGGGCATTATTATGATTAATAAGCAAAATCCCCCAGCGGAGGCCTATATCCAGCGGTGAACTGCAATAGGCTGATGATGATGATGATACGATGATGATGTAAGTTAAAGTAACGTTCGTTGTTTAACTGTAATCAGTTCACAAACTGAAAGAATATGTTTGTCAATTCAAACAATCCCGTCAAATATTCATTGGAATTACTTTGAAATACTTTTGGACGAACCTTTAGATAGTTATACTCTACAAAAGCCGACGACTAAAAGCATAAACTGAATTCAGCTTTTCAATCAGCAAGTCATAAGTTGGACGGAACCAGACTTAATACAGCACAACGAGAACCGAATTATGGCCAGCAAGTGGAATAACCCAAGTACCATACACCAACACGAAATATATGTATGTAGTTAGACAAATTCATGATTGCTTTTCAATGTAAGAAAATATGGGAAAAACAAAAACTAAGCCCACGTAAACTTAGTGTCGGGAAACAGCTTGTACATTATAAGACATTTTTAAGGTGAATCAATCAATTAACTTACCTGTTTTGTTATTGTCAAAGGCCAACCGATAGCTTCCCACAGTATTTTGAAATCTTCGTTTTCAAGCGGCGTAAAGAATACGTCGAGTACTTCGTAATCCTGCAAATAAAGTATTAATATACATATGCAACTAAATCTATCAAAATATCATCAACAATTTCATGCAGTCGAATCATAATAAAAGAAAACGTAACATCACGTCTGGAATCGCCGAAGATTTAGTCAGAAGAGTGTATAGTGTATCAGAAGACACTGCCACGTGTCACCAGTTAAAACCAGTTAAATAAAATTGTTAATAACATTAACAAAATAACAATTTTAGTTTCTATACTTCTATTACAAATAAACTTATACAAAACCATTTTTTTTTCTTCAGAATTTTAATTTTTACACATACCGTATGGACTTTCTTCATGATGTCATCTTGAGTCTTTAGAGCAAACGGTATAGATTCCATCCACTCCCTAATCTCAAATACGTGTTCAATCGTATTTGGCTTTTCGCCAAGCTTCCTCATAATGCTCTTGTAAGCTTGTACCACATCGTCCACAACTTGACGTACTTCCTCAGCCCACATGGTCAGGAGCGCCTTGATAATGTCAGACCGTTTCGTCACTAACAATTGCTGAAAGAAGAATTAGTTACAAGTTATCAGTCTTCCTCCTGCGGCACCGACGTGAGCGGACGTGTGTCTGTGCAGTCCATTGTAATTAAATTTAATTCAGTGAACAGTAATATTGGTCTCGCTCCGTCCCGACGCGAATCAGTGTACTATTATTTTTCGTCTCACCTTGCACCGCTTGTACCGTCCGTGAACATTACCAGCGACGCGTAAATGAAACAGCTGCCATAATTGCTATCTCCTACATACATCGGAATCTTCGTAGACGATACTTTTTGTTACGTTCGGAGCTGCCTCCGTCGTGCTACATAAAACGCTACGCGCTACGGACTCAACCCATCGGCTACGGTGACCTCACTCTCTCATCGTATTAAATATAATAAAGATAGTGATCTGTGCACGAAGATAATCATAAGTGATTGCCAATATCACAAATATACTACTACGCTAAATCGAATTTCACATAAATTACTTTTCTACCTCCGTACCGAACTATGATGCGTAGTCCGGAGAAATCGGCTTCCGTTCCAGATGTTTCCGAAGCACAAGATAGCCCAAGCGAAATTAGCTACATATCCCATCGAAATAAAAAGAGAAGCTGCATTAAAGGTGACGTCAGTACTCAAGACCGCGAAAATACTTTAATAGACTTAAAAAATGAGATTAAAGATCTTGCAAGCAAAACCGATATGATATTAAGCACACTCCAAGCAATCCAACTCTCAAACAATACGATGCAGAGCACAATAACGTACTTAAAGGAAGAAAATATAGAACTAAAAACCAAAATTGATAAATAAGAACTAAATGAGAGAAATGACCTTGAGCGCATAATACTATTGGAGAATCAATTAGAAGAGGTTCAAAAAACAGAGAGAAAATGCAATTTAGAGATAAAAAATGTCCCTCTAAAAGGTAGTGAAAATAAAAAAGATTTGTTGCAAATAGTAACTAAATTATGTGACAACTTAAGCGTCAAAATTGAAAAACATGATATAAAAGACATATTAAGAACAAGAAAACAAAATCAAGAAAGATCTACAGTAATTGTTGAATTTACGAATACATTTATAAAAACGCACATACTGAAAGCTACCAGAGCCTATAATTATAAAAACAAAAATAATAAACTAAGCACTAAGCACTTAGGATTGAATCATCAACCTGATACACCTATCTTTATTTCGGAGAACTTGACGCCTAAAGCCTCAAGAATGTACTTCCTAGCAAGGGATTTCAAAAAAGTTAATAACTATAAGTATTGCTGGACAAACTATGGAAAAGTGTACTTGCGACGCGACGATGACTCATCTATTATCAACATTACCAGTAAATCACAAATACTTCAATTACCTAAAAAGTGACTATTTGTATACTTGAAAATTGTGAAACACTCCATTATATACGTAAGGTACTCTTACAATTCATATCATAAAAAAGTTAATTATTGTTATTTAAATAACATAGTTATCCATTTATTATATTCTATATATCTAGGTAATATCTATATATATATAATTATAAATGTTCTATGCACTTGCTGTGCACCTATACTTAATGTATATTATAATATAGTAAATATTCTTATTTATATAACATATTCAATATATGTATATAATATCCATACGTATAAAATTATAAATATACTGTGCTCTTGTTATGTGCCTACACGTTATTCCATTATCTACTTTGTGACAAAAATGATGAACAGTGTGTTTATTAGATCTGTTATAAATACAGTATTGTCTATTGATAAATCTTACATACCTACTTTTAATAGCAATAACTTGTCTCCCTTAATATTTTTCAATGAATAATCAAAACCATATTTTGAATGAATTAGACTCGATAACCAACTCCCTCTCTTTCCATTGCTCGATAAATTATCTACAAAACCATTTTCCTCAAAGTAACCCAGACTTTTCTATAATAGTTCAAAATATACGAAGTGTTCATAAGAGGTCAAATATTGATGATTTAGATATTAACCTAAGTCAATTAAATCTTGATATTGATGTAATCGCTTTAACCGAATGTAGTATAAACCCACAAAAACCTTTACCATGTAAACCTCATTATGTAACACACAAATCCGAAATTAAGGCTAACAAAAATGATGGAGTTGTTATTTTCATCAAACAATCGATTCAACACATCACTAAAGAAATTCCTCTACATGGAGCCTCTTGTCTAGAAATCAGGACTCCTAATTACACAATTATTTGTATTTACCGCTCTCCATCAGAAAATCCCAACTTATTTACACAATCATTACATACTTATTCGCTAACCGCCCCCCCCAAATCGAACATGATTTTAGCAGGAGACCTAAATATAAATATAATGGACGGCAACCGTGACAGATATGCTGACTCGTATTTAAACATGTTGGCATCATATCGTTTGTTACCTAGTCACTTGTATGACACTAGAATAAATAGTTGCTTGGATCATATCTTCACAAATTTTAATAATCTTAATTTTCTAACTATTACTGCAGTTTTAGATACCACCATTACTGATCACAAAATGATACTATTATATAACTACGTTGCTGTTAAACCAATTTTGTCCTCGAAAACTAAATCTGTTATTAACTATTCTGATGCACTATACACTTTACGAAGACTAAATACTGAATACCTTCTAAAAATACAAAATCCTAATGAATTATGCCTTAAACTTATTGACCTAATCACGATGTGTTTAAATAAACATTCGAAGGTAGTAAAAATCTCCGGGAGTAAAAGGATAATTAAGCCATGGATTACTCCTGGAATTTTACGCTGTATATTACAAAGAAATAAACTTCAAAAACAAATTACACATGATAACACAAATCATGTATTGAAAATTACTTACCGTAGGTATCGTAACTACTGCAATAATCTCATTAAAAAACTAAAAAGACAGTATGAAAGAGATCAACTAATTAACTCAAAAAGTAATATCAAACGATTGTGGAGCTGTATTAATAATATTACTCACCTTAAAAATAAAAACAAATCACAAATCAATGAGCTTCTTGCTGTCCAAGACACAGCTATTAAATCGGCTAATTTCATAAACTCTCACTTTAACAACATAGGAAGGAACCTAGCGAAAAAAATAGAAACCAATCAGACGTTGCTATCAGAGTACTTGTCATCTCTCCCCATCCAACCAAATTCAATTGGTGTAATTGAACCAGACACAAATGAAATCGAATCGATCATAAATAGTCTAAAATCTGAATCAGCTTCTGGATGGGATAAAATACCCACAAAATTCATAAAAATGTCAAATAAAGAACTCACGCCACTTATCACTCATCTTGCTATCCTATGTTTCCGAACGGGAACCTTCCCCACTGCTCTTAAACGCTCTATGATACATCCAGTCTACAAAAGTGGTGATAAAAGTGACATAAATAATTATAGGCCGATCTCAGTCCTTCCAGTTATCTCGAAAGTCATTGAAAAATTAATAAATAACCGGTTGCTTAACTACCTTAACTCATTTAACCTACTTTCACAAACTCAGTATGGTTTCCGAAAACATCTTAGTATTGAAGACGCTATTCTAAATTTAACCAGCGCTATTTCAAGGCACTTAGATAAAAGAAGGAAAACATTATGCATATTTTTAGATTTAAGAAAAGCCTTTGACACTGTTTCCATCCCCATCCTTTTACAAAAGCTTGATAAAATTGGAATTCGTGGTAACTTCAAGGACTTACTCAGAGACTACTTAATTAACAGAACTCAACGAGTCATATTAAATAATGATACGATTAGTATTGACGAATTAACTTCAATTTTTGGCGTACCACAGGGTAGTGTCCTCGGCCCAACACTATTCTTAATCTATATTAATGATCTCACTCAGTTGAAACTAGTAAATGGCAATATCGTCTCATATGCTGATGATACGGCGACTCTATTTCATGGTGACACGTGGCCAGAAGTATATAATACTGCCGAGTCAGGACTAAAAAAAGTTATAAAATAGTTAAACATAAATTTGTTATCCTTAATTAATACTACTAAAACAAATTATATTGCGTTTTCAATTCGTAACTCAGAACAACCAGATTCTAATCTTACTATAACTTCTCACTTCTGCGATGGCATTGGTAGTAATCCATGTAAGTGCCCACAAATTAATAAAGTAGACAATACAAAATATTTTACTAGATAAAAATCTATCGTGGCATCCCCATATAGAATTAGTTGCTAATAGAGCGCGAAAATTAATATATATATTTAAACATTTGAGAGATATTTCAAATAAACAACTACTAATTTATATTTATATTACTCTTGTGCAGTCAATTTTACTATATTGCATTCCCATATGGGGAGGTACTCATAAAACTAAGTTCATAAGTATAGAACGTGCTCAACGTTCCATTTTAAAGATTTTGCTCAGGCAGAAAAAAACCTTCAGGACAGTAAGCTTATATGCTGTTGGAAACGTTTTGACTGTCCGGCAATTATATGTACTTCAATGCATACTTAAAGTACATAAATGTGTTGACCACAAAATATCTAATAAACGTAGTAAATACTATGTGATACCCAATATAAGAACTAAAACCACTATGGCATCTAAACAATTTTTTGCACAGTCTATTAAAATATATAATAAAGTTAATCGTTACTTAAATATATACAACATCTCTTATACAGAATGTAAATCTAAGGTAACCTCATGGTTAAAAACTCTTAACTATGAGGATACAGAAGCCATCTTATTATAACAAATTTTATTGTTGTATATTATCAGAACATTTATTAATATATGTAACCTAATTATTTTATTTATTTATCTATCTATCTGTGTATATTTATCTATTTATCTATGTTTATGTATCTATCTATCTATGTTTATTTATTTTATATAACTATGTATTTATTTCTATGTATGTTTATTTACCTAATCTTAAAATCCTACAATTACACATAAACACCACACATGAGGAAGAGGGGAGTCTCCCAATACAGGTTTATATAAGCTTACCGGGAGAGATCCCACTACATGTAACCATGAAAATTGATGGATAATGAAGTATTTTTGATTTTTGATTTTGATTTTTTTTTTGATTACAGTATAAGTTTTTGATTGGTATTTAATATTAATAATTGTTTTATTTACATTTTAATAAATTAAATATCATTCACAATTAGTTTTAACTT
>DWFO01004814.1:0-11046 GCA_018246595.1 Mimoniades nurscia nurscia
GGAGTGTTCTGCATTCTTCTGCCTACCTCTTCGGAGATTACAGGCGTGAAGTTACGAAAACTAACTTTTGGTTACCCTAAAGACAATAATGTAGAAGTGGCATCGGCAGACGAAGTGAATAAAGGATATTTACAGAAATATAGAGATATAAGCTGTCTGGAGTGAGATGTTCTGGTTGTCTGCAATTTTTATATATTGAAACTCTATCAGTAACCATTCAAACCATTTAGGGGGTGAAGATTGCGAGTCGATAGGACTGAAATGATGCACCCTTTCGCTTTACGAAGAGGGTGGTTCCTGGAATAAACATCCCCATACCCACGAATATATAAACGGTAAATCTTTAATATATTTGCACAATTATAGGGTAAGAGACTACCTGATTGGAGAATTCAACCGGATTTGAGTAATTCCGAAAGCATGTGTATCGGACCCTGTGGTTAATACAACCGTTGTCGGATTAAATATGTACCGGGTCAAGTGATATGTTTTATCCGTATTACCCGATTAGATTCGGTCTTAACCGTGGTCCTTCACTATCTCCCGTCGATAGCAGAAAGGTTGAAACCTTTAGCCAATGAAAATATTTATTATCACTAAAAATAAGCACTCTTTGAGTTTTTATGTTTACTGCCAAGATCTGACACGCAGTCCGATTATATTGAGTTCCTTCGAGATCCTTCTTGACCCATCATTACATGTTCGAAATCTTTCAATCCCCTCTTTCTTTTGAAGAGGTGAAGGAGTTATATAGTTATAATAGTATACCCACTGAAGTTAACAGTACAAAAGTGTTTGTCGTTAATAACAAACGTTACAAAATATTTTTCTGCATGTACATATCTCTCTAAATCGACTGCCGCGTTGGTCATGTTGGTTGCAAGCGCGACTACTTTAAGAGGTCCCGATTTCGATCCCTGGGTCGGGTAGTAATGGGTTTTTTTCATTTGGAGTTGCTAGTACAAGCTCGTAATCTGAATTGGTGACCGGTAATGGGAATAAACTTACTATTTCATAGTGGGACTTAATGTAACTGGTAAAACTTTGCCTAGCTCTTCGGGGATTACACGCGTGATATTACGTTATGTAACTATTCCACTTACCTCTTCGAGGATTACAGGCGTGATGTTACATTATATATCTCTGTCTCTTTGTAAGTCTATGTGTATCGTTAAACAGACTTGTAGCGGAACTCCCAAAACGAAACTCCGCGACAGTTTATCGTGCCAATAAAGGCCGCAGTGAACTGACGAGCTGTGTCACCCGCAACCCTCGCTCCCGGTTTATTGTTTGTCCAGAGACCCGGAACATTTGTAAGGAAACAACTTGATTTCACTCGCCTTGTTTTCGTATTATTATATTATTACAAACAACCAATATTTTATCGTTAATAGGGGTGAGTGTCCTGACCCCAGTTTCCTAAAATCCACTTTCGTGTAGAGAATTTATTAATGAATTTGGCAAATAAGTTATGCTAGTATCATTTGCGAGGTCTATTTTACCGGGTGCTGACTAATGGGGGAGCTAGAAGTCTCCGATACCGACCTGCGTGTGTGAAGAGAATGATGAATATAGAAGACGCCCGTCAGGTCTACAAGGACAGACATATTTAACACTCGGTGCCCTCTGTCTGTCCTGTAAAGCACCTGGCGTAATAGTATAATAACAAATCAATATATGAATATAATTACAAATGTATAATACGGTAGATTGAATTATGATGTGTTTTGGGAGAGTTTTATAAGTCTTTATCAAAATCTTGATATCTTAAAACGTTACGTTTTGAGGGTTCCGCGGCGATCTATACCCCTCCCAACCCTTAATGGTTTCATTCACCCGGCGTTACCCGGGGGCCCCGAAACTACGTAAGTACGTACGAGATTTGGGAACTTCAACAGTTTTAAACGGTAACTGATGTTACTTCACTAGTAATTGTCTTGAATTTCCTCGCTTACCAAGTTTTGTGTATCGATATGGAAATACGTAAGAAAGATTTAGAAATAGTATTTTGGGGACGACATACACACGGAGAGCTAATAACCAAGCAGAACCTGTGCCGTGATAACCAGAAAGCATATAAAAATACATAATATATAAATAACTAATTACAAATTTATGTACAACTCATTGCATCCAGACACAAAACCAACATTCGTACCTACCCGTAACACCAATATTGTTTCTAGGCGAGAATGATCGCACCATCTTATAATAAACCACTGGTATAACAAAGCCCAGATGAGAGCGCCGGTGACATTCCCAATTGAATGTTTATTACCACTCAAGTAACCTATAATTTTTAAAAAGTATACCAATGTGTCCACATACCAGGTAGCTACAGACCTCAGATACTTTCCAAATTTCCTCTTAACATATCTACGCGCCAAATTTCATGCAGGAACAGTGCGACGCAAAATTATTAGCAATAAGCAGAAAATCGTTAATTACTAGACATAACTACTGGAGCAGGTGCCCGAAGGCTGTGAAAGTTGTCCTACCGTTCGAACTATTCGCTCGACTGCTGCCCTTACAGAGAACTTTCTGGAAACATCGGCCACCACCGAACTTATAATTAGAAACAAAAGAGAGGAATATATAGCGACGTATTTTCACATGTATGTATAGATACATGTGAAACTATAAATACATACGAAACTTATATTTCATTATATTATAACTTGATTTATTCAAATATTTGAATATACATATAAAGTTGTATGTATATGTAATTGTACAAATAAAATTACATATCGAATGGACTCAGTCCAATCCAATAATAACTTGCAAATCTTGAGACCTTGTCCAGAATTACAATTTCGGAGTTTCGTCAGATATTTTTAAGCCAGCTACAGCTACAGCTACAGCATCATAATTGTCTTCACGCCGCATATCTTACCGGTCAGACTGTCACGGAATGACAAATATTTCTACCTTCACAGAAACTTTCTTACTACACGCACAACGATTTCGGAGACTTCTGACTCTACTTGTAATTATACATATTATGTTGCATTAGATTTGTGTGATTTGAATTAGAGGTTTTTTTATATTTCAGAAGATATAATAACAAATATGTACCACAAGTCATATATGGGAAATTTCCGACTTAGCATCAGACACTGTTCCATGTTCGTTAACGTAATGTATTAATGCCACTACCTAGAAGTACACCTCCATCGCACGAAGCCAATTCAGCAGTTCCAGTGTCAGCGTGTATTATCAGCTTATTCTTTATGAACAATGGATTGAATTACGTTTAATTCTTGTTAAAAAGTCCCTGGTATTTCCCTCACAATTATTGCCACAAGGACATATGTATATGTATACAACATAAAAACGTAACATCACGCCATTAATCCCCGAAGAGGTAGGCAGAGGAGTGTAGTACGCTCCCACGTTTCACCAGTTACGTTTACGTATAGAATAGAAGGTGAACTTCTTCCCATGCACTGGGAACAAATCTAGTATCGGACCCAGTACTAGCAAATTGTACTACACAAATTTATTTTTAAAAGATACTAATTGCGGCCATACTTGAAGCAGAAAAAAATGAACTTTATAGTACACTGAAAGACATTAAACTATTACGTACACAACGCTAAACGAATCATCGTCATCGTTAACGCTTGATGGGGCTCCACAGTGGAACACGGTTCCGCGCTCAGAGCGAGGCCACACTTTTAACTGATAGTATAAACTGAATCCCAACAAAAATATTTTCATGTATAATGTTGCCAAGACGTACTGTCAAAAAGTTATCAATCTCTTTTCGTACTCTACATCTCAAGATCATTTCTTACTCTACATGACGTAACTCTACGTCCCAACTGCACAAACTTTACGCCTTAGTCAAATATGTGGTTTGGTCGTTTCTTACTTGCAATATTCAGTTATTTTATTCGTTTTTCCTATCTCTTTTTGGGTGTATTTCTTGCACATCACAGGTGTCTCTTTTATTTTCATTTATCCTGCCGTAACTCACAAAACGTGTAACCAAGGTAACCAATCCAAATAGTACATATTTCTGAAATAAGTATTTTATTATTTATAATAAGGAGTCCCTCTATCAATTTTCAGACGTCTAGCAACAAAATTTGCTGAAATCTCATACAAACTTCCATTACCTACATAGTTTAAGGGGTTGGGGGGTAAAAGTTCCAAGTTTTAGCATTTTTTATTTATTGCGTACTAGGTACTTGGCTCGTCTTGATGGGGGCACTACCGTACCTAAAGATTAAATTTATTATTGATATTATTTTAAAGTTTTGTTAAACTCTTATCTCCATGGTAGTTATATATTTTGAAGTATTTTTAACTAATTATTGCAGTATTCCTTGAATGGGGCGTTACGGTTGTCGCACACACCATGCGATTGCATAGAATTGGCACATAATAATCTACAGCGGCTGTAGTAGAAAATTGCTGTTAACATAATGACATTGTTACATTTAAATAAACAATGCATGTCTAATTTAAACATACGCGAATTCTTAGCGACAACGTTCAGATAATTTACTTATAACTTCCAAGTAATTAAATTACGTCTCAATCAAACAAAACATTTTTTAATTTATTACGTTCAAATCGCAATAGTTCCAATGTTCACCGCGAAACTCCATTACAAACGTTACAAACTCCATTTCACTTTTTATCCTTGTTGCGAAAGTGAGACGCAGAATATTCCAATTGATACTGTGCAGAAAATATTTACACATAGTAACATGTGGTCTGCGCGTCAAACACTACTCATTCTGAAAACACATCAACGGTAGAACGACACAAGCTGATGAACGAATTAATGGCATGACGTCACAGCTGCACCGACCGCGCGCCAGCCCTACCTGTTCATGAGAAGGCGCCATTCCCCGCGCGCCTATCGCCTGTTATTTACGAAGCGCACCGCTCCGCGATTCCGACAGCGCTCGTAAAAACGCCAGCTTATACTTTGTTGTAACGCGATGTTAATACCCTAGCGTAGGAGGTGTTCTAACTGATATTACGTAAGCATAAGTCCACTTCAGTGTTAATTATGGAACACGAATGAGTAAACTTTATACCACACTGTAGACACGTAACATCACGCCTGTTATCCCCGACGACTATGGAATAGGAGGTGAGCCTATTGCCATACACCGGGCACATATCTAGACTCCGAGTCACTACTAGAAAATCTAAATTAGAGAAATTTAGTAGTGCCCGACTCGGGAATCGAACCCAGGACCTCCCGAATGCAGTCGCACTTGCAACCAACACGAACAACAAAGCAGTCACACGACCAACGAGGCAGTCACTTTAAAGGCATAGATCCATTTAGTAAGCAACACCATTATTCACCCCTTTATCGTTATATGTAGTTTTAGTAAGTAAATATCTTGAGATGTCGCACACGACTATCTCTTTCCGAAATAGGCAATAGGCCGAAGCTGTGCCCTGCCATTCCCAATTCGCATGCCCAGCTTAGGGATTATATGGGCATAACCCTTCGGGGGAGGCCCATATCTATGACATGAAAAGCCTCTAATCTACCTCCCCTCTTAAAAGCAAAACTCAACAAAACATCCACTGTTTCTTTGAAGTATGTAGACAATATTACGACAACTGAAAATATATTCAAACATTACCAAAACATGTATTTTAATATCCTAATTCTTTTAAGATATTTAAATGCACCACTATGAAAAAGAAAAGAAAACTCCGTTTGGATATTACACCTTCGTAATAGTGTTGTGAGACCGTAAATAATTACGATACCAATCTCTCTGGAACCGGTATCGGCTGAAAGAGTAATAACGGCGGGCCGGGATTATAGGCGACGCGGCGTCGTCAGGCGGTCTCATGTCGTCTATCCGGGAGTCGGGGCGCAATGTGACGTCTGGATCTAACGAGATCATATCGAAACTACATCAGTTCTTTATAGTTTTATTAATGAAAACTTAACTTAATAGCACTATCGGTTTTATTCCCAAATATCTCAAAATTTCATTGACAGAACATCACACGGATGTTGCCTTAAAAGTAGTGTCAACAAAACTTTCTCAGCTCCCTTTCCACTGACAAGCTGATATTTTGCTTCGCAGATCAGAGCAGTCGTACCAGCGTACAGCGAGCTCGGTGGCCGCTGCGGGCGCGCTGGCCGTGCCGTGGGCGGCCGGCGACGCGAGGCTGGCGCTGCCGGCCGCGCTCAGCGTCGCCGGCATCCCCGCGCTGGTGCTCACGGACGGCGCCGGCAGAGTGCTCACCGCCAAGGGCAGACACCACCTCGCCTCGGATCCCCTTGGTTTGGTAAGCACATTTGATTTCGAATTACGAATTAATATAACATGACAGTTACTATTCCTACAAGGCAACTCCACTTCGAGCTAACGTGTCGTCCGGAACTTTCCAGAACTTCCCGTGGTCGCAGCGGCCCGTGGCGGTGCTGACGGAGCAGGCGCTGCTCAAGATGGCGCGCCACCCCGCCGTCGTGCTGTTCGTGGGTGGGTGCCGCTCCACGACTCCATGGAACTATGTACTCTATATGGATACTCGGGGCAATGACGTTTGGAGGACCCGTTATTACACTTAATGTCACTACATCTGTTAAAGATTAGATGTAAAATTTTCAACCTCCAGCTTAGGAATCTCGCCTCCTATGTTCAGTTTCGGACTGAGATGTATGATTAGATATCGGGGACAATATAGGTAAAAGAATCATCTAGCTCTTAATGTTCTAGAGTCCAGAATATATCAAATGCACTCATTTGCAAAAATGTAGTCACCCAAGCTTAATAAGCCTTTCCAAAAGCTGACACCGTAAGGTTAAATTCATCAACGATAGCCACAAACCATAGACCCTCACTAATATCCACAACTCAAATTCCAGACGACGAAGACGCCGAGATAGAATTCTCCGAATCCGTGCTGACGCCATCGGCCGAATCATACTACGAGGAATGCAGCATCCAGTTCCCGGGGTTCTGTCCGTATCAGAACAGCTCGGACGACGAGACCATGGACTTCGACTACACCACCACCAAGAGCAGCAGCCGCGCCAGGAAGAAGTCGTTCAAGCACGTGATGTTCTTCATAGGCGTGGACGGCACGGAGAGCGCCGACATGGTCCGCGAGCACATCGGCCTGGACGACGCCGTGCCGCTGCTCACGGCCGTGGACTTCCCGCGGCGGCGCCTCGTCACCATGCGCTACGGCGACCAGATCACCACCGACTCCGTGCAGAACTTCGTGGACGCCTACCTCAGCGGGAACGCCGACTTCAAGCCGCTCAAGCCCTACAGCGACAAGTGCTAGCCGCCCGCGAGCCGCTAGTGGTCGTGCTGAGGTGCTCACGGGAAGAGCACACATTACCAATTCACGATTTAAATGCATTTAATTACATCATTACCGTACATATGATTTTTGGTATGAATTATAAATTAGATTAAAAACAAAAAATATATAGATGAAGATCACAAAGTCGTAGTGCGTAATGGATTGAAATCATTATTGTATTTTAAAACAGTAATCGTAGAGTAAAGTAGTGGTTTTATTTTAGATTATAATAAGACAAAACTTTGGCGTAAGTAATATATTAAATATGCGCATGCATTTTAATATGAAGAATCGTTTCGATAATAATTCACATTCGTATTTATTTGTATTTGTATAAAACCAAGCCGTTACTGTGTGTTCTAATTTTGAATTCTAGTCTGAACGAGAATTTGAGTTACATAATTTATACTTTTTTAATAAAATATTTTTTTTAATTCCTGGAATCGTATATCGAATATATTATCGACTTTTTTATAACTTGAAATTCCCAGTAGTGGCTCGCGATCCGAAGCCGTGCCGGGCTGTGGGCTGTGAGTGCTGTGACAATGGGCACAGATGTTAATCCACGTTGAGTTTAAAACAGGAGTACTGCTTCCTTCTGCCTACCTCTTCGGGGAAGTATAGACGTGATTTGTTATTTCAATATAATAAAAGAAATTAAACTATAATAATTTACGCAAACTCATTGTTATCTGATTTTACACGCATTAAGTGGGAAATGTAACGTTTCTGAAATATTTTTGCATATTTCACATAATCAGCTCGTTCAACGTAATTCAACCAGCAGAGTGTGGCATCGTGTTTGAAATTGTTGTTTTTATTGTATCATAAATGGTTTTTATTTTGACAGAATATTGTTTAATGTTAATACGAATGATTTAATTGCCATCACAGTATTGTACTTCGTTGTATGTATTTTATCAGTTAGAGTAAATGTACTTTAATAGTCTATATTACATAGATATGTTTCACAATAACAGCACTCGTACGTCTGTTAAGTTCGGCTTCTAATTTGAGCGCTGACTGATATCCGTTATTCCGTTATCGGCCAAATAAAGCTGCCTGCACACCGTGTAACTCACACAGGAACCCAATGTTACAATATGTGTAACTTTTAACACTGGCATTTAGTGTTGTTACCATGTGTAATATTTCACGAATATAATTTGTATTATTATACAGTATGTCTATGCAATTAAGAATATGTTAAATGAATTAAAAAATTGCAAAATATTGAAAATATATTATTGTAAACAAAAATTGTACAGCCCATTCTGTACATTTCATTTACAGTGTAATTTCAAACAAATTGTCTCAACAGAATGTCGGTGAGGTTAATGCCAACGCCTACACCAGATTCTTCTCAAATTAGATACCGAACAACTCGACAACGTAAAGCATCTAGTAAGCATTTCAATATTAGCACGTTCCAGTAACCACGGATAGACATCGTAGCATTTTTTTATCTGTGATCAGTCTTGTGTTATAATAAAAATTAAAGTATTACGAAATAGTGACATCTGCGATTTTTTTTTCATAATTCCTATCCTTGCATAAACATCCTGTCCTATCAAGGGGTGCAGGTGTCGAGGGAGGCGCCGCATACGTCAGCCTGGATCGGATGTAGGCATAGTGAAGCTTAGTACGCATCCTGAGCCGGGACCTCGATACCGATCGAAGCAACACACGTGCAGCATGAGCCTGACGTCACGATATACTAGTCAAGTTATCAAGTAGTCATAAAAAACCTAGTGCCCTTCTTTCTTTCACTATAACCGATATAATGACTGACCCGTGAGTCGAGTTTGTCTCAAGCGCGACTGTGGATTGAGAGGTATTGGGTTCAAATCCCGGGTCGGGCATCATGGAATTTTTCTAACTTAGAATTTTTTACGTAACATTAACGTAGATCAGTCTGGATTTGTGCCCGCTGTATGGCAATAGGCTTAACGTGAAAATTTACTATACTCCACTGCCTACCTCCTCGACGTTTACAGGCGTGATATTCCGTTAAATTCAGTTACATAATTATAATCTTGTAGTTTTTTAGTACGACTTAATTGGAGTCATATACAAAAGTTAAAAAAAATTAAAAGTGGTATGTCCACAGCGGCCTTATGTATAAACAGTTCTGCTACTTTTCACCTACAGCAAATAATTAAAAATCTTGGAAGGAAACGAAAAAATACGAAATGTAATTTATTGACTATATTCGCAACCTCTATCGTTGTATTTTCCCGATTTGGCTAAACTGTGAGTTTAAAGTTTCTTAATCCATAAAAAATAAATTAAAACATTCAAAAGGCTTCATACGTGGAATATTCAGTGGGACCGTGATTCTGTGGCCAAATAGACCTACGGCTGTTTAAGTTAAATTGTAAAAACGCAGAGATATTAAAAAACTGTTCTCTCACCGCCAACTTAAGACAGCCGAAAAAGTAGGGATGTAGTATTACAATAACAGATAACGTATTGCAATAATCGTATGCATCACATGTCAAAACAAGCTCAGAGAGAAAGAGCTGACTTACTGTTGATAACTTGAAGACGTGTGTAAGTAATGCGAGTAATAAATTTCGCATAATATCACGGCGACCGGCAGCGTGCCGATGCTGATACGCACTGTTCGGTTTAGACACGTTAAGTAATGCGAGTAATGTGTTACGCGTAATATCAACAGAACGCTGTATAGAGAATGACATATTATCCAACTGAAATAAAAAATAATATCACTTATTACATACTTTAAATAACACAGAGCGGCAACGCTCTATTACGCACTGTTCGGTGGTATTGTGTTTCCTATTATTATAATTTTATATTTTGTTATATATTTTGGGTATACTCCACAGAAACATGGCAGTTATACACTGGCCAAGTGACTATGGTTTATAATAACAGTTATCAAAAATAACTAATTAAAAATACTAGTAAATCTAGTAATACTAGTGACATGCATCAGTTGTTGGTTCTGCACTATTCACTACAATCTACAATGGAGTTGTTATTCTTATTATTATGGAATATTGCAATGCAAAGTAAACACGATAATGAGGTCGACTTGTGCTTGCGACCTGCTGATAACAGAATAAAAATTAAATTTTAATCGTTCGTTTCATTTCATTCGTGCCACACGCCTGGTAATATGTCCAAATTGTGGCTAATTTTTACTCTATCGCTATTCTCCTCGGCACAGTGTTTCTTCCATCGTTACCCTGAAATAAGCTTAGGTGAGCCCGACGATGGAGACCCGGGCATGCCATTATTCCTGACACCTTACATTGAAAGTGGGAACATAACGGAAGGAAGGCGACTCGCGCGCGTGCCCTTTACAGAAAGTTTGCGAATAAAAAGTTACGCCGGTTTTTTTACTGTCGACAAAAAATATGATTCCAATCAGTTTCTGTGGTACTTCCCAGCTATGTCGCCAAACAAAAAAGATGCTCAAGTGATTCTATGGCTGCAGGGAGGTCCTGGAGCCACCTCACTATTCGGTCTGTTTACCGAAAACGGCCCTCTTCGAGTGCGTAACAGAAAATTTGAGCGCCGAAAGTACACGTGGGCCCTCAACCATCACCTGATTTACATAGACAACCCTGTTGGTACTGGCTTCAGTTTCACAAAAGACCCTAAAGGATACTGCACCAACCAGACACAAGTCGGTGAACACCTCTACACAACCCTGATCCAGTTCTTCCAATTATTCCCAGAATTACAACAAAATAAGTTCATTATCTC
>DWFO01004815.1:0-11046 GCA_018246595.1 Mimoniades nurscia nurscia
TAGTGTCCGACCCGGGAATCGAACCCGGGACCTCCCGTTCGGCAGTCGCACTCGCAACCAACACGACCATCGAGGCATCGATTCTGTACCTATTTTATTAATACTTAGTTACATTTGATGTGCAAGAACTGTTTAATTTATCTTTCAACGTTTAACGTAGGTACTATATAAATCATTGGAAGGAATAATTAAAAAAAAAGGAAAATTTAAAAATACCTACAGGTTTAAAGTATCGAACAATTTCTTTACAATGAACAGTTTGTTCACGAAAATACAATTGTAAATTTCATGTAATCAAAACGAATTATAGTACTCAGCGACTAGGCAACGAAAACACATTGCTTGAATTATGTCAATTTGTACCAATAATAGTATCCTTAATGTAATTGCAATTTATGATACAATTCGAGGTTATATCGCACTCTATACGGCAAAAATTACACAACAAACAATAGAATGTGAATAGTAATAGTTTTAATCTAATAATCATGTGGAAATTTCGACACGCTATGTTATTTTAGCATTTTAAGTCGAGTCGACCCATATAAGTTGTTCTCAAAGGCTGAAAGCCCGTCTAAAAAAAAACTCTCAAACAAATTTTGGTTATAGAATATACATTGCATTCCAAGAAACATGAAAACGCAAGAAAATAAATAAGGCGTTAGTAATCAACTATTAGGTACTATTGAAATATTCAGATGTTGAGAGTTTCTTGCTTATACTAAAAAGCAGACGATCAGAAATTGTAAGAACATTTACTTCAAAAACATCCTATTTTCTGTTAACATTGATTATTTGTCGCAACAAAGCGTGTAATTTATAACGAAACCGCAAAAATTACGGAGCCTTTCTATTGTCAAAAAGGGAATAAAGAACGCCTTTACTCTGGAGTAAATTGTGTATAATGTCGTCACGGAAAAACGCCAATTATGTGTTCGGGTGTCTAAACACTACCAAATGCGCCTCCCGGGACTTGTAAATGGTCGAACCGTCTCGAAACATTTGAAATATACCAACCACCCGCGCTTTAATGCAGCCCCGACATTATCCAAATTTAAATGTCGCAGTTATAAATACTGCCTTTTACGAGAATGGCATGGTTGTGCTGTAGGCATTACCAAATGATATACATATGTAGGGTAATAGAAAAAGTGCTTTACTTACAACTATTTTTTCATTAGCCTAACCATTAAATGTTACTTGGTAATATTTGTAATTATAGTAATTAGCTGCAGTTATCAGTCTTAATCAAATTTAATAAAGAAATGAAATTTTTACAGATTATTTAGTGTTATCGACTTACGTATTATTAAACTTGCGCATGAGTTGTTAATATCAAAAGTTCACACAAAAATAATTACGAATAAAACATAACACAAACAACGGTTTCGCTCTTCATTGATGAGTTCATGCTATATTACTCAACACTCGAATGCTCAATATGAGTTAAATGACGCGTCAGAGCGGAGTAAATAAAAATCATGTTGTATCCGTTGTAAACCCGATATTCCCGGATGCAAGGGGCAAAAATAAATTTGTTGTGTGCCAAAACGTGACTAAAGGAAATTTAACAATTACAAAATTGAGCTCTGATTTCGAGCGTCAATAAAATCGTAAATTTTGGATTTGCTGAATTCCACCAATTAGCAACTGTGGTTTAATATTATGACATAGATAAAAATCCACACAATCATCATCCAACTAGCTAACATCGAGTTATGGAATTTGACATTAATACCAAAATACAACGAAAAACACGAAACCAGAAAAGCACACAAATATAACAAAAGCCTAATTAAAAAATACATTAAATATGTAGAACATAGCTCCTACGCCATCTGCAGATTCTAAAAAGTAGCCCACACAGCGGGCAGTGATGAACTGTACAACGAATTCGCTAATGAGAACAACGACCATCCGTAGCGCACCCGCGGTCTCCGAAGGTCAAGGCACGTCGCATTCGTTATTCCCGGATAGTGATATAAATGCCAAGTGGATAGAATGTTACGTGTTATGTTATATAGCATCTCAAACGGCCGCAGACAAAGCCATGCGCAGTCGATGACCGCGCGGTCCTACCCGCCACCCCGGCAAGGTCAAGGCACCTCCCCGTCTTGACGCGAGCTATTCCGAGACCGCACGCACAATGCTATTTGTGTAATGATTAAAAGCTAACATGAAAAATAACCACTCGAGACGAGCCGCCTGCAATTGGCGGCGCTTCGTAAGTGAAACGCTGAAAAACAAATGGTCATTGCATGTTCTATACCTATAATGAATTATGGTGTTGTGATTTGTAAGTAGGTATCTTATACATAGGAATATATTTGTTTGTAAATACAATATATACGTTACGTTAATTCCAAATTCTCTATACACGGAAAAATAAGTGTGTTAGCTTCGACCTCGCGGCCATCGGCGGAAGCTCATGAAAAAGGACTTCAGACAGGTCTGAATATAGTCGAGCTATCTCGAAAAAACACACGTGACTTAAGCCGGTACATAATTTAATTATGTCTACGGATACTCACAATAGTTTAATATAAAGTATAGTAAAGAAAATAAGGTATTTAATAGTGATTTATTACCTGATACAATGTGGTCAAGCCCAACTTAATAACAGTAAATGCGGTCATAACTTACGGAGAAATGAGAGCGTCGTTGACATAGTCGCGCGACGACGTACGCGTACACGTCAAATTATGTCCGCGCTCGCCTGATACAGCTGGTACGGCTAATTGGTTACAGGAGGCGCTAACTGGGGTAAGGCCAAGTATACCTACGTGGTAACTTACATTTAGACACGATGCTAAGTATGAGTTCTGCGACGGATCAAAAATAAATAAAATTCCCATTATGATGATTTCCTAACATTATGTGTCCTGATTTACACCTGGGTGAGATATCTAATGTACATTGCGGTTTTAAAGTGGGGCCTAAAATATTGTATATACTACAATTGTCTATCACCTGTGTGTGATACTACAGTAAATAACAAAACTAAGAATAATAACGTTAATATATACGCAAATAAACATTTACATCAAAGGCACACTATTCCGATAACATCGCGAATTTTTACACTCAGAATAGACTGATTCGTGCAATTTTGATATACATACTTACTTGCAGGTAACTGTATTATTTATAAACTTGATGGTACGATAAAAGCTTCCATAAAACTTGTGTACATAATATAATTTAATATAGCCGACTTTAATTCAACGATAAAATCCCGAACACCCCGAAAAATGGAAAAGTGTAAAAAATATATCTCTTAAATGTAACCCATTCCAGAGAAACTACGCCAGTTGTTTATTAAATTAGCATATTTTATGGAATTCACCAGCGAGCGCTTCGCGACTTGAGCGATTCGGATAACTAAAATTTTGTCGTAGAATCGTTCGCGGGAAAGCTATATTAATACGGCAGCTACGAGAATTGTTTTCTGTGCCAATCGCAATGCGGATACTATTGGCATAGCCTCGTTATCACAACAAGACCGTCGCTCACACTACTACAGTACAAAATGACGTCAAAGTAAAAAAATAAACGTGTACAAAAGCACATTGGTAGTTAAAACAATAGCAGCAACTAATATAAAGTTTCATGAGCAATGTATCAAAACGTTTTGTATATATGTACTATAATCTCTTCATATAATATTTTAGGCGATAGATGTGGTAGGAAAAAAGGCCTTAGTAAATGAATATGAAAGTACAAAGGATGTTTACATGCCGCTAAGTGACGCCGCCCTTGCATTATTAAGTGTAGGTACATGTCACCAAATGACCACCATCGCAATACATGTTCCGGTTTCAAAGAGTGTGGTGCAAAGCCACGATAATTAGAGCCTTGATGAATCTATGTCTTTAGCTATTACAACGAATCTGTGATCAATAAAAAGGTAAAATATGTAATTGTTTTTAAATATTTGTTGTTCACTACGGACTGTACTGACTACTAAGAATTAAAAGGTAATAACAAAAAACAATATTAGGGTTTTGGTTGAAGATTAAATAAATAGTATAAATCACCTTTGGTGGATCCTCAGTTTGTTAAAATTTTTATATTTCTTATGATATAGGTACATAATTGAAATTGTCATACAACTATGTAGTTAGGAGAAATGGCAAGGGCGAAATATGATAAATACGTGTAAATACGATGATACAATCAACAGTAACAGTAAAGCGATGTGAAAACAACAAAAAAACCAGTGGCTGGTAAAAAAAAACATCAACAACAACAGTAGCATCGAGCGTTTGGCACAAAGCGAGTTTCGCGTCTGTGCTGGATAATTTTTTATAATAAAAAAAACCAGGAGTTTGAATAGAAAACATTGTATATTTTTCCATACGAATACAAACCAAACGGGACAAAGGGGTATGACGAGTAACGACCACGCATGGTCGGTCACATGACGCGGACAGGTAGGTATGGATACTACTAGTGAGTACCTTTTTTGTATTTAGCAATAGGCTTGCGTTTGACTGCTGTCCCACCTGATGGAGAGCGAGATGCAGCCTACGATGTAGCACGCTTGCCTATAAAGTGCCTATTCACTCTTGCCTTGAATAATTCCAGGCTGTACGAATTACCGATTTCCATTAGATTGTACCACAAACACAAAACACAAAACTATTGATGTTTAATCCAACATTTTCGCTCACTGTAAAAAATTTCTTTTTTTTTATTCTCGCGCGATGAACGAACTCAAAATCTTCTACGGCCTGCTTAAAAAACTTCCCAATCGATAGACGCTTAATAGCAACGCTTTTGTCATTGTGTGTTTTGTCTCGTTTCTCCTTAGAACGCTTGAAATATGATAGAAGGAAAACGTTAAAGCGTTTACACTTTATTTTCATTGTTCTTTTCTGTTTACATCTTCTGTTGTCTATTTTGCAGTACGTACCATATATTTTTTTATTCAAAATTAGCGATAATGTTTAGATTAGTAATTAAAAAACGCTAAAATTTTGCAATCAATAATTTACAGTAGCCACTGGGGCGTAAAGCATGTGTGATTCGCAATTGAAAATTCTTATTATCTTACGCGTATTATTTTCGCATGTCAACAGGATTAGTATGATGTGATCGTGTCACGGGCTTCGGCTAAATAATACGAGGCTTTAAGTAATGACATTACTAATCCAGGTCAACGCGACACGGCACGCGATCCCTTTTAAAACCTAAGCCACGTTCTGCATCGTTACATTCATATGTTTTACAACAAAAAACTTCCAATTAGCATAAAATACTCGATACGTTTACGATAAATAATCATAAAGTCGTATACACATATGTGCAAATTCGTTAACGGTGACCCATTGTTGCCTACATTATCTTGCGAGATAATGTTTGTCTTCGTATGCGAATTGTTAACTGGAAAACAGTTGTGGGCACAGCACTTAGTATTCGAAGCGAGTACCTGGTAAATAGTTTGAAAACGTATAACATGTGAGTCATGCTCGCGCGGTGGCCGCAATCAAAGTGGCTTCTTATGCCGCGACATGTTTCAAATGAAATAAGTCTCGCGACGCTGCCAGCGTTTCCTCAAAAAGTTACTTTTCACTGTAACGTTTTTATTTTTGTGCCCACATTTTATCAAAGTAATGTATGTTTTAATTAACCACCAATGATTGTGTGCAGTGAATAAGGCAAAATCGAGAAAGAAACACATTTTTTCGTTTTATTTTAATCTATTTGAAAATTGTTTATAATTATGAAGTCAATTAAGAAATAGAAATTATGTAACGGTAATTGACGCATAGAAATATTTGTCGTCTTAAACGTTTTAAAAATGAAATGTAATAATAAAATTATCTATTCATTCAATTACTAGCTGAACTAAAGGAATAAAACAGAAACGCACCTAAGCATGTCCATCGTTTTATTGGCTGATGGAAGAATCAGGAGAGTGATGAGAATGATGGGATTTATGAAGAGCGTAATGAATTTCGTGAGGATGAAGATACGTGGCACTCGGTACTCGCTCCCTACCCCGTATGGGATAGACATAACTTGTTAATAATAACAATGATAAAGATTGCACGTTGATAAAAATAAAAATAAAAAAATTACACATGTATGATGACTATTAGCAATAAAACACAACTCCCTAAAATGAATAGCTATAATAAATAAACAAATATAAAATGATTACAGAAATAAAGGAGCCACCGTTTATTGTCTCAAGCGGCAGATGTGTGCACGGCGTGTAATTAGGACGAACATACATTCTTTTAGTTAACCAAGCGGCCGCACGGGTGACAGCGGACTCACGCTATTCTGCTTGCTTGTTTCATAAAATATATTCCTCGATTATTACTCATAACCTTCACCACAACTTATTCTATAGAATGCCATTTATATAGAATGAGAAATTAATTTTTTACGGCCCTATGTTACTTATATAAAAAAAATCCAATGTAACTGCGAAAATAGGCATAATTTCGATTGAAAATACAAAAAGTAGGTATGCCTGGGGTATCATCTTTCATGAGAAATATCTTTCTCACCGCGCCTGCAACAGTCGAGTAGTTTTCTGTGGTGTGTGTATTGTGTATTACAGATTTTTTAATCATTCGGTGCAGCCGAAGTTAAATGGTCTTTGCAACTCATCAACATTCGCTTTGAAACTGACATAGGACATAGATATTCCCTATTTGAAGTGGACAGAAATTTAACTCTTTAATAATTAAGATAAATGTACTGTAAGTATACAAAAAATGACCTTTTACCTTCTACACCAAAACACTTAAGAAAATATGCGTGGCCATGATATGTTTGTAGTTCAATTAAACATTGTAACACGTAAGTAGGTATTTATGAAGCATTTACCGAAGTGACATCAGAACGGACAGAACAAAAAATTGTTTTATTGTATTCTATAAATTAGTGTAATTAAAGTTTAATGGACCAAAACGCATTTCACTTGACAACTTCATTTAATCACAGATATACGTGCTGCAGAGGTAATTCAACATTAAAATAGCTATCCGCGACAATAACAGCGATTTGCATACAAATGCGACGTGGTAACTGAGCTCATCTACATATAAATAAAGCGCTAACGCACCCAAGTTCAACACTATCCCCAATAAGGATTGCCCTTGGAGACACGAAATTAGAAGTGTATCATATACATAGAACCTTTTACTCCCCTTAACAATATCGTATGAACCAACGTAACATTACTTACTAAGTTTACTGAGTAATAAGAGCGTAAAACCTACAAATTTTGCAATAGATTTTGATGCTATCCGTGATACTTACATTTGATACGTTGATACCTATTTTTAATTTACAAAGAAACGACATAAAAATGAAAATATGTATTCATTGTGTGAATCATTGTTGATACAGTAGGTTGGGTTTTTCACAAAAGTGTCCGGCCGATAAATAACCAACTGAACGCAGCCACAGTTATGTGATAATGAAGCGTGTGAACAAACATCTCTCACTTCATATCCCAATGTCAATGTAACATTAAAGATGATAATATACACAATATAAGTTGTCAAAGCTAAAAGAAAAAGATTTACACAAACAGGCGCAAGCCACGCAAACAAAAATCAACCCACCCGCAAAAATAAATGTTACCCTAAATAAACATGCCATGCTCGTACCTAAAGTAAAGACGTAGGTACATACAAGTGTCTACAGATTAACAGACGACTGTAATAACGTTACTAGAGAAATCACTGAATCTTGTGTAGTCATCGTTTCGCACGCAGACTCAAAAAGCGTGATCGATCCAGCGCGTTTGGACAAGCGCCAATAGTAGTATACAGCAGAGCGCGCCCCCAACAGTAAACCAAGTGTCGGTGACGGTTATATAGTTGTTCATTACATGTGTATACAGACCAGTCTAGTGACGGTGGTTAGGTCCCAGGCGGACCTCGTCTTGCCGCGCGACTGTGCGCCGTCTTTGCGCCTGCCTAGTGAACCGTAACCGGCCGGTATGCCGTTCTCTTCGCGTTTACGGCGTCCACCGCGCCTCAACGACGAGAACCAATTGGAGACGGAACCACGACGCTCCTCTTCGGCCGCCCCGGGCCCGTTCTTGATAAACATTACTTCACAAGCGCTGACGCACTGCGCACATCACACTCACACGGCGGCGGCTCGGACCCCGCACCAAAACGATATTAGTGAAGCTCAAATCACAAATACACCTACAAGCCCAAAACATACGTTTAAAATAATATAAAATAACAAAAAAAAAACTGCCAGATAGATAACAAAGCAAAATAAGTGGAAAACGGCATGACTACACGTCGGCGATAAGATTCGTCGGCCACCTACTTTTATGTTGTTGCCAAAATAGTGACGGTGATGCTACAACGACACGGATAGTTGTTTTGCGGTGCACTGAAAGCGGCGTCGTTGATATTGGACAGACCTGGTCGTAATCGTCGCTATAGGTGCGCGCGGCGCGGGCACATCTCGCCAGCACTGGCCACCACAGCGCGCCGCACAGCAGCCGAACATGAAAACACATCGCGCGCCATACACTTCCCGCTAAGGAACGCACTCGACTGAACTGAGGCGCGAGCGCCGCCGCACTTTGGCACCGTGACAATTACACGTAGTTTCCTTATCTTTCTGCACGTCTACGACGAATACCTAATTCGCCGCATTGTTGTTTATGGTATATATTAAAAAAAAAAAAGAAGCCAATAAAATTACACAATAAACTGATAAATAGCGAATCCGTTAAATCGTGTGAATATAATCGCCGAGTAGTTTCAATAAGTTCGTAAATTGATCACGATTATCGTGTGAGGTATGCGAGCGGCACGAATGAGTAATACTACTGTTTGTATTGTTGCAATCTCACATCGACAGTGCTGTTATCAAAGCCGATAGAGGCAGCGCGGAAGTGGGCGAAGGGAACATGATAAAACCGCTGTATTGCGAGCATTGTCCGCTTTCAGGGTGTACCACGACCGTTTACGAACCTAACTAAGTACCAACATGGCGAATGCCCGACCAAACCGCGGCTTTGCACTGCATCGATTAAATGAATCATACGTTGGTTTTTAAATTTCCTCGTTCATTATTAAACAATAATAAGTCATTTATAATACACCTTAATTGAGTTGGGCAATGGTAGACGGTGAGAATAATGACAAAGTCTAATGACGTCTCATCATTGGACACCAACAATGCAAATGTTGTAGAAAAATTTAATTGTTTTCATTAAATGATCTTTATATACATATAATGAACACTAAAAATAGAATATTAATCGACACGTAGCATTTACTTGTGGTTGACACAATTTGCAAAAATACGTTTTTTTTAATACTATCATATTCGCTGATTATATGGAAACAACGAATATTGGGTTAACATCTCAAAACTAAGACGTAATATTCACCATCATTGAGTATAAGGAATTTCAGAAATATCAAGGGCGTATAGATAAGCGTAGTTATGTCAACACGGTAATGAATTATGTACAGAGCAATGAATCATGTGTTCGTAATTAGGTAATGATTCAAGTCATTACTAAATTCACATTGTCTAATAGCAGACGAAATTGCTCACTTGTTAAAATAATGAAATTCTATATAACTGCATGTTAAACATTATTTTGTCAAATTCATCACATGCAGGCTGAATTTACCATGTATCCATTTATTACCGCAATAAAATACAGACGTCGTGTTCCTATAGATAGAATCGACCGAAATCGTTGGAAACTTCACAAAACCTTGAAAAGTCAACACCCTCAAATAGTTGCTTAGCAACAAATGAAAACAATTAAATACTACATAATATATGTACGTAAATGTACAATAAAACAATTTAGACGTCCGACGAGCAATCATAGCAATTTCCACTTATCCGTCTTATCACTTGACAACTTACAACTGATTAACGACACTTCGGCAATTACGTCTCGATTATGAATTAAAGTTCTTATTAAAAAATATATAATCGCTTCGAACTGTGATGTATAATCACACAAGTTGCACGACTCACAGGCGACTCGAAAGGTTATTTGAACTGCCGTTAGCGCACGCGGCGTCGCCGTCACCACCGTACGACGGCCAGCCAGTAACTGAACACTGCGTTGATACTAGGCCCGAGTAGCTCTACATGCCTCTCTCTCGTCCGTAGTAAACCGTGCATTCAGGAATTACGTCACGCTGCTTTGTACGTTTTGAATGAAAGGACGAGGGATACATACTATCATTCCTTCTATCCCGCAATACGTACGGAATTAAAACGCCCGCATCGAAAGCTCAGTAACACGATATAAAATGGTTCTTTGTGTATATATACCCACGCCTATTAACATTAGCAAAATTAACATTGGACCTTCAGCTTTAGACATAAATCAAAGCGGTGTTTAATCATAGATTAATATAATACACATAATAGAAAATTCCGCAATTAAAGCAATTCGCGCACGAATTTACACATCAATATGCGACGAGTAATCATGTACCTACATCACATTGACGCGCTGGACTTGTATGGAGTCTATAGAAACTAGGGTGACCGAGAGAGTACAACTAGCAGAAATTATTCTGTCCATGTGTGCATTTCTTGTGAAACAATTATGTACCTCACACATACGTTCGATACTTCTAAGTCGCATTTTATACGCGCACTAAACATTCAAACTCACCAATTTGTTATAAATGCCAATATTCTGGTGTGTTATTCAAAATACCATGGTACATTTAGTGGCTAGTGCAAACATTAAATTGAAATCATTGACTATTAGGGCCTGTGTTCTTGCATTTGTATTTGTATGTATTATACATTTTTATCATCATAATCAGCATTGTGTATACCATCACTCCACCTAGCCGGAGGGCGTCCCACACTACGTTTGCCAAGGCGTGGTCTCTACTCCAGAACACGTCTACTAGCCCACTGCCCCTTCCACTTGTTGATCCGTTAAGCTATATCGATAACCTTGGTTGTGTCTCGAATAGCCTCGTTACGGATTCGATCCTTCAAAGAGACGCCAACTATAGTCCTCTCCATAGCTCGCTGAGGGACCCTCGCACCGTGGGTGTC
>DWFO01004816.1:0-11045 GCA_018246595.1 Mimoniades nurscia nurscia
CAATTCACCAGTTACGTCTACGTCCCACTATGGAATAGGTGGTGAGCCTATTGCCATACACCGGGCACATATCCAGATTTCGAGCCACTATTAGTAGATAAATCCCATAGCGCCCCGACCAGAGATTTGAACCCAAGTACTCCCGCTCGACGGTCACGCTTGCAACTAACACGACCAACGAGGCAGTCAACAATAAATACTAAAATCACTGGAGTCTGCAAACAACAAAACGAACTGTTTTCAATTCCAAATAAAGCTTAACTTAATCATAGACGCACAGTTCTTTATTCTGCTTACGATCAATTAGGACGTCAGATGTTCTCTACCTAAGGAGGTCAACTGCAAAAATTAAAAAAAAAACATCCGTCCAAAATCCTGTTAAACGGCTGTTACACTACTAGCAACAGTACTGCCGCGCCGCCGCGCCGCCACGCTCGGCCACGCTCGCCGCCGGTACTGTTAGCCGCGCATAATCACACAGTCTCCTCTCAATACCACCGTTCATTACAAGGAGCACTTGATCGACGCTACCAGCGGATATTTTGGACACAGTGACGAGGGCGTCCTCTCTGAATGACAAGGGTTGAGGCCGTAGTACAAAAATGTAACGTCGTGTACTTAGATTGTGTCCAGAGGGCATACATTAACGGATAAACAAAAGGTGGATCACTTTGTTATATTATACGAATAATGATGTACGGTCATATTTACAGAAACAGCCGTATAAACGGCTCCAAGTGATAGGCTCGCACGTCGGCGTTTTGATTACTGCCGCTTAACAGAAGCTGGGCTTGACATACACCGTCACCATCACGATACCGCGGCAGCGGGTCAACGTACCAATAAAGCGTACTTAGCGGTGTCGGTCCGCTCGTAATTATGTTCATGGTACGTAATTGAGGCAATTGTCTTTTGGGATCTCCCCCCCCCCCCCCTCTCCTCCTTCGCTTTCCGTAAGTATCCGTTGCGTTGCCGTGTCCACCGTTGTCCAGGTATTGCAAATAAATCTAATGTCGTACATAATGGAATCCGCCTAAATGCAAGATAGTGGACATTCCGGTTTATAGAGCTAAGATCCTTGGTTCGATTCCCGGCAACGAGTAGTCGAATGTTCAATTTAAGAATGTGTTTTGTATTGACACATTTTTTGTGTTGTCAACATCATGTACGAAATAAACTCCTGTCAGAGATTTGTGTACACACAACCAATATACATATAATTACGTGTTGGAACAATACAAGCAAAGTCAGTCGAATAGAAATAAAAAAATGTGTTGCATCTTCACGCACAACTTCCATGCTAAAAATAGTTTTATTGTTTTACTAAACGCGCCAAAAGTTTCAGTTATATTTAGTACCACGTTGTCCCGCTAGAGGCGCCACTTTTTCCTTTCGACCTCACTTCGTCTGCCCTGATGGCAGAAATTCGGTGTAAATATTATTTTCTACGACACTGTTGTACTAACCAGAGGCCTCATTGTAGTAAACGGAGATGCGCTCCAACTGCAGGTCGCTGGTGCCTTTGTACACGCCCGCCGGGTCGATGCCGTGCTCCTCTGATATGATTTCCCAGAACTGTAAAAGAATTGATACAAAATTATACTTTGGCTACAAAATATGTCACATCTTGTATCGAACTGCAACCTGGCATTTCTTATTCTCGTTTTAAAGCACTTCGTCAATACTTAGGATTCTATGCACTCTGTCTATCCCGTGAAGACTGTGGAGCGATTATACATATAATAATAGTATTATATAGGGTTCCAGGTACATGTTCCACAAACACGAGAAGAATTGGTAGTAAAAATACTAAGAATTAATAATGAATGCTCCCCTCATATTCCATATATGGGAGCCTGCGTCCAGACAAAAAATCAACAATGGCTCTATTCAAATATACAGCTGTGCTATAGAACGAAGCCTGTTGGAGTATTGTATGTTCGTTGCATACAACACGCAGAAATCAACTAGGCACTTCTAGATATTACAGGCTTTTAATGTTACAAAATTAACTAAAACCTGATTTATCTTTCACCAATAAATAAAGTTTCGACACAAACTTTAAGTTTTCTTTAAAAAAATCACTAATAAAATCGTTTATTAATATCTTATGTACACCAAGCAGAAATGAAATTAGCAGTCGCTGTCGCCTTCGATGCGCCACTGCCTAGTTAGCCGCTGCGCGTTATATATCCATATCTTGTGGGATAAAGTTAACATGATACTGCGCCATATTTTAACGACTCCAGTAAATATGAAGCCTAATAATTTCTAAATTTAAACATTGCCACCATTTTACAAGATTTACATTTTTTCAGGTCCTTTTTCCCTAGATGTAGGCAGTAACAGTAAGGCAGATTGCTTTCCACTCTTCTACATTCAAAGTTGCCATTCATGCTCGTTTGGTCAAGGGACGTTTGACCCGACATGCTTTGAGTTATCATTATTATATTAATGTTAAAAAAGCGTTTTCGAATACCCAAATTAAGCTCAAATCTAAAATTACTAGATTATTCTTTTTCGTCATAATTGTACTGTTCGGATTCTTCTCTGTTTTAATAACGTAACATCACGCCTCTAATTTCTAAAGAGGTAGGCAGAGGAATATAGAACACTCCCAAATTTCACCAGTTACGTTTACGTCCCACTATGGAATAGCTGGTGAGCCTATTGCCGTACACCGAGCACATATCCAGACTCCGAGACACTACTAGAAAATCTAAATTAGAAAATTTAGTAGTGCCCGACCCGGGAATCGATCCCAGGTCCTCCCGATCAACCATCCCGAACGATGCGAAAATCGCACTTGCAACCGACACGCCCAACGAGGCAGTCTGTTTGTATGTAGCGATCGTAATGAGAACAATTATACCGTGCTATATTATTATTTTTCTGCTAGCATGACCATAAACAAAATTGTAAAAAGAAATAAAAAGACAAAAACCACATTAAAGCATAGAATATGATGCTCTAAATTATTCGTACGTAACAATTTCCAGTACTTCCTGCCACAATTACCGCGCGCGGCAAACGACCGCCGGTGGTCAAATTGCTTTGACCTGTCGCGTGTCGGCGGCCAGTCACCGTTAATGGTGTTTTCCTATTGGGCTTTTTCAATATTCATTATTTATTGACGCGCGGGAAAAATACTATTTTAAAACGCACCTCGCCAACCCCTGTTCCATTTAGTGTTAGTTGTTTCGTCGGTCGTGTAAATACAGGATTGGATGATAAATGAAAATGAGCAATAAAAAATCAAAAAACACGACCGAAAAAAAAACGATTTCGAAAAATAATATTAGGTTCTAGTAATTACACCGCTGGACACGGCTCCCCTCTGGAAATTCACATCTGTAGGAATCTATACAACAGTCTTCTGAATAAAGAAAAACAGCGAGAAAGATAAATATATACCTATGTATGTATATGTGCATAGTACATACATGTCCGTGTGTATTGGCGCGTAATCAATAAGATTGATGCTTGCATACACTAGTTGTTACCCGCGGCTTTCTGTATCCAGCGTTATAACTCCGATATAATTCCATATTCTTTTATCCGCTCTTAAAAAAAATCAAAATTATTTGTACCTTTCTGACCTATGCGTATGTTAATAAACTACCCTAAAAAAGCTCAGCATTTCTCGCCCAATATACATATAAACAGACAGGCTAAATTACTTTTGCGTATATAATATGAATTAAGGAAAATAATATACATTATAGATATGTAGATTTATTTACTTCAATAAAGTTAATTTTACCCACAGTAATGTAATTTTCGTGGAACTTGTTTACATTTCCGCCGCCGCATTATTAAATTATACACATGTATACGTTATTACTATATTATACATATTGATTATACATAATTAATGTTTTCTAATATTTTTATGTTAAATAATACATTTTAGATATGTTATAGCATTTTACGCATAAACGACTTGAAATTAAAATATATTTCACATTGAACTTTCATAGGCTATTAATTCCTTTCGATAGATTTGAATTAAAATTGTATTTAGAGAAACATTATGTACATATTAATATTTTATGTACTTTAAGCTGTTGAATGATAGACTGTATTTGGTTACCATAGCCAGGTCCAACCCACTTTGTGATTCCAAAACATTTTCATATTTCTCTTAACATCCAAACCTCTCATGTCTCAGGTCGTTGTCAAACGGTCAACCATCAAGTGTCAGCCCGCATTGATAGTGAAATCAGTGTCAATTTAAATCCATTACCCAGTTGCATGTTCATTGGATCGAGATGTCGGACCGCCTCGTCGAGATGTTAAGGAGTTTAATTTGATTCAATTTATCTCATTGCATTTGTATGGCTGTTTGCTTCATTTATTTGTACATCGGATTATAGAACAGGAATGGTGTTGAATTCATAAATCCGATTTTCGTACCATAGACAATGTGCATGGACAATATAGTCTATGATCCTAACTCATTCGGTCCTTAGTATAGACAATATTATAAGTCGTAAACTCTATTCGCGCCTTTTGATATTTTGTAACAATTTTTTTACATATATTTGAATTATATTACGTATCTACTGGGGACGCAGATGTCGTCTGAAAGATCAAATAGCTTATTTTATCTTTATACATTGTTTTGTTCCATAAGTATCGGCAACAACAAATCAGTGTGAATAAACGACGTTCAGCCTCCAGGTCGAGATGTAATGTGGCCAGCTAATAATCGTAACGTCACATCACGCCTGTAATCCCCGAAGAGAAAGGCAGAGGAATGTAGAACACTCCCACGCTTCACCGGTTACGTTTACGCCCGACTATGGAATAGGTGGTAAGCCTATTGCCATATCATCATCGTGTGCCCTTCGCAGTCCACTTGGGTGCCTATTGCCATACACCGAGCACAAATTGTGACGCGGAATCACGAGAAGTTTCAACTGATAAATGTAAGTCAATCAGCAGTATAGGCCGTCTAGTCGCCATGACACAGGCTCCGTCCAGTTTGGGATTAGATAGCCCTGTGTGGAAATGTCCTAAGATAAAAAAAATATATTAATTGGATGAGTGTATGAAGCCAGGGGTAGAAGGCTGTATACAGACAGTAAGGCGCCCCCATATTAACGGAAGCCGACGAACTGTCTAGCGGAAATAGGGTTGAACATGATGCCGGAATTTTTTTTAGTTAAAAATATCCCTTTCAAAACAATAGGGTTCGTTGGTTATTATTTTAGTAAAGTTTCAGGGTTGTTAGTGTAAATTTATCCTACTTATGTTCTTGAATTTAACTTATAAGTTGACTTCTTTATTGTCATACATTACATTAATTTGTTATGATGTACATAACATAAGACACGCCTGTATTTCCACGAAAGGGTAGGCAGAGGGTGCGGTACCCCCACTCTAGATACACTCGTCGGTAAGGTTGTGTTATGTTAGATTGTCATAATATTTAAACAAACATTCTACGTGACAATAGATAATTTTCACATCTTCAGTTTACTGAGAAAAGGATTTGTCGAGCCAAAACATAACAGGCGTAATACATTGAATTTTATACATATTATAAATAAGTTCAGGTAAACTATTGAATAATATTCCATACCGAACCCGCATGCGAAGTGACGAATATGGGGAAAACGCCCTGACGGTAGCTCTAAACCCAGCAGTGGGATTAAACAGGCTGATGATCTTATATTTAAGTTTTTGACTAATTACATACATTTAGACTTATACATATAGACTAATTATATACATTTTTTCGGGGCCCACTAGTTAGGGAACTAGGGCCAGACTATACTTCATAATATACGAGGTTGTTCTTCACGAGCTCGTGCCGATTGTGGCGCGGTCGCGGTGGAGACCGTACAACATTTTTCCCAAAATGCTGAACCAGGTAGCAGCCCTAGCGCGCACGTCGACAGTATGAGACAATGCGCCGGTACTTTCCCTTCGATCAATGTCCAGCCGCGGCCCTGTTATTGCAGGCTGTACAACTGCTGAGTTTATATACCTGTTTGTACATCAAATATTTTTATGTACGCTTTTTATAGTTTTCCTTTTTATTGACATCAAATTGTTTATTATATATATTAACTAGTAAATAAATTAAAAATTAACAATTACAGCAATTCCATTTCGTATTTTTAATACTGTTTAATCTTACTGGGTAGTTAACGGTGAGTACCAACATTCATTATCACTGTAGGGTCACATGAGGGGGTAGGCAGACAACACCGTCCCCAACGTCGCTATCGTTCAGTAACGCTTTACATTTGTATCTGAGATGGGTCTACATCCATCCCTTTCTTATAAATAAATGACCCTCAAAATCTACTTTATTATTTGCCACTGAATACTTCTCTGTTTGGTTTCGTTTCCACATCGCTGTTAAACAATCAGATGACCGACGCCTCTGATTTATAACGATAAATCACAGGCGTCGTCGACGAATCAGAGCGAAAGTGGTCCGTTTCACCATTATTTACAACAAACGTTCCGTTCGCCACGTGCGATAAGCGATTCGCGATATTCGTATATTAATGTATCACCACGCCGGGTCCCGTCTAGGATAGGCAGAGAGCACCAAGTGGCAAACATTATAACTATAATATATTAGTATATACATAAAACTATATTATGTTGATAACTTTCATCATATACCTACGCGCGTCGGTTGTAAACACTTGGGACTGCCCCATCGGCCAGTATCTGATCAACTTTGTCAAGATGGATAAGTCTTAATTATTGCAGTATGTTTCTGTATAATCGCTGTAAAAAATCTACTAAAATCCATTAAAGGTTATGTGTAATTGAGGTTCTCATGTCAAACAATACAGCTTTATGTACTCTGTGTAGCTGTGTGTCCACAGACCATGGTGTTTTAGACATTGCCAGTATCAAAATAAACAATAGTAGTAATATATAATTAAATGTAGGTACTTGTGACACATATCAAATAAAAATTTTAGTTTCCTACCCTCTTGCTCTATGCAAACTGTATTTTTGGCGCGAATTCCGTATCGTACTATGGCCGTTACCGTTCTCATCCCGAGAGTCGAACTGCGTCCGGCGGTGGAGCGACAGAAGGCGTGATGAAGATCACGATGATGATGATGGTGATGATGACGTATTTAATTTTCAATAAAGAACATCTCTGATCGAACATCGTTGCTCGCTTTCAGTGCGACGCGTTGATCTTTTCAGCGGAACATTTCGACTTTAGCCATAAAATGTGAGAGCGGTCTGTCTGTCTGGGCTACACGGACAGATTGGAAAATAAAAAGCGTAGGCACAGAAGGTCCTTTACGTACGGATAAGCGTCAGCGGGACGCTCGCGAGTTTGTGGCGCGGTATGAAAATCTTAAGCTAAAAACGAGGTAGGCAGAGGGTAGTATTATTAGCATTTAAAATGATTAATATTTTTATGAAATCTAAATATCTAATAATATAAACGTAACAGCACGCCTATTTTCCCCGAAGAGGTGGGCAGAGGAGTATGGAACACTCCCACATTTCACCAGTTACGTTTATGCCCCACCATAGCACCGAGCCTATTGCCACACACCGGGCTTATATCCATATTCAGGAGGCACTACTAGAAAATCTAATTTAAAAAATTTCAATAGTGCACAACCCGGGATTTGAACCCAGGACCTCCTGATCGGCAATCGCGCTTGCAACCAACACGACCAACGAGCTATCTTATATTATAAACTTATTAAAAACATAAGTTAAATAGAACAGCATTCCTGAACTAAAACAAATCTCCAAATTCTGTTGACTGAATGCAGATAAAAAATACTCCTGACTATAAACTCTAAGAAAGGTACATCAAGTGTTCGACGTTAACGAGTTTGGGAATGGGAAACATTCCCTAACACGTATCTTAGCCGGGAATTTTATTTCGTAAACATTTCTATAGTAAGTTTTATTAATGGACCGTTCAGGGGAATTGCTTTGTGAACGAGATAATATCGAAAATGGTTTTAACATAGTCTTTATTTGAAAACCTTCCAAATTCAAAGGAATCAATTTGTAGAACAATGTGAAACTATTGAATACACTACACACCCCTGCTTGCCTCTTCGAGAAGATACAGAAGAGATTTTATTGTTATATTAATTTAACTTCGAACGCGACAAAAAATATTCGCTCGTAAGCATGACCACGGGAGGTATTATTTTCCCAATTGCAACGGAACGATAATAAGTATCGTATCTTTTCGTCTCATTTTGATCAAAGTATATCAAGATCAAATTTTCTATAATCATAATAACATCATAAAAGATTGTTATATACTTCAAAAGAAGTCGCCATTTAACATTTCTTATAACATTGATCCAATTTCACTGAATCGTTCGTTATACTCGTTCTACATTCAATAGTATACTAACTAAACTAACACAAAGGAGGTTGTTTTTGCGACCGCCCACCGCCGCTGTCAGCCGATGCAATTTGAAAATAGAACGCCTCAACTTTTTCTTGTTGCATCGCTCGTTGGCCGTTGACATCCGGCTGCATCTTATTTTCGGCCAGTCTCCTGCAGTGTTGCCATATAAATCGCTTAAATACACCGCGGAGCGACGCCGTGGTCTCTCTCGAGATTAAAAAAGGTATAATTCGTGTTATTTAAAGTTATAAAGCTTTGAAAATTGTATAGAAATAGCACTATACTTGTCTTTATTATTTAAACGTGAATCAATAATTTAAAAAAGGCTTTTATCGAATATAGTTGTACTATTGTACATTATTAAGTTTATTTACATGTAACGTCTGCTAGCCTGCACTTGGCCAGCATTTCAGACTATGACCTTAAATGTTCTCTTTCATTCTGAGACGAGGTCCATGTCTAACGATGGGACTATAATAGAATTGATGATGACACATGTATGGCTAATATAACAGCACGCCTGTACTCCGAACGGGTAAGTAGGGGAGGGTAGTGCACTCACATGACTCACTAGTTCCTTGTACATCCAACCATGGATAAAGGTAAACCTCTTTGCAGACATCCAGACTTCGCACTACTACTGGAAATTTCAAGTTAGAGCTAATAATCTAATAAATTAAGCGAATAATATCTTAGCCCAACCGAAGTATCAAACGCCTCTTAAACATACATATATGCAATGTTTTAACTGTGATGTCTTTTTTGCACTTTTATTAGAAATCTGAATAAATGGGCCGAGTGCACTCATACGATCAGGCCCATGTGCTGCAGTGAATTGATACAAGTTCATGATACAAGAAGATTCTTACATATTTTGTTGACAATTGCCCATCGACAGAGATCCCAGATAAGTGGATTGCTAGGGAATGGACAGGGTTGAAGGGAAAGGCCCAGAGGACCACTTTCTAGTATTTGATCTGACCAGGCAAAAACATGCCTGTAATAGCCTGCCGTGCCATGGTCTTCCTGTAATAAACTGCCCTTGAGGAGACCGAACTATTCGAAAATGAGCATCTAATGCTAAATGACTTTAATAGACACATCCTCCGGGGAGGCAGAGAGCTGACACACACGACGTATCGTACACAAAGTCACACCATAATTGACTCGTGGACATCATCGACCCCTCCGCTGTCCCACAACGATGAGGGTGACGGGCGTGATCCTCAGCAATGAAGAGAACCGCCAGGACTTTCAAATGTAACTGAGAAGTAGATAGAGAAATGGCGTTAAGATGGAAGAGTTCATAAGCTAAATGAATTCCTATTATCATAATATATTTTTTTAATATTATTTTTCCAAGAACAGTGTTACCTACATAATTCGGAGAGCTACCCTTACACTACAGTTCCTGGCGCGACGTTATAAAAAAAAATACCATTAATAATTATAGTAATACAGTGTTGCTATAACAATTTTAAATTCTGCCGCGACCCCAAACCCACAGACACACATGGAATAGACAAGTCGCGCACAATACGAGGAAGTCCGCAACCCAATACGCCGCATGTGGCGCGCCGACGGAACCCACCGCAGGCGGCGCGGCGCGAGCTAGGGCTCCGCGTGCGACGGGTGAAACCTTACGACACGATGTCCTGTTCCGTGTCGATTTCAGGGTGAAATTGACACATGCGTTGCATTTTAACGCGAAATCAGGACACGGTGACATTTGTTTAGACACTGTATTGAATTTAGTGCTAATGGTTTATTGGGTTGGTGATTGAAGTCCGATTTTAACATGGAAGGCGTGGGTTCAATTTTCGTTCAGGATGAATTTATTGCACTGTCTGACTTTGTCTTATTATCTATATACATATAAGCATGTATATCTATGTCAGCTATCTGGTCACTACACTACATTCGATTTTTTTTGGTATCAGATTATTACTTTAGTTGTCCAAAACATAATATTATTTTGGACAACTAAAGTAATAATTAAAACAAAAATGTAAAACCGGATGTATAAAACAATACGAGTATATTATTGATAAAGAAACAAACTTTGCCATTGCATCATTAAGACTGCCATATAATATTATCGTTCATTGCATAATAGAAAAATTAGGTCGAATGTAATGAACTCGGCACGCCACTGCCGTAGGCGCAAGCTATTAACGGAAATTTGAAAATCGAACGACCTACAACGACCACTAAACGAACCTGCCTACCCTCATTAGCCTCGTTAATGTTACACGTGTTAAAAAAGAGCGTTAAACGTTTATTATGAGCCAAATTTACACGCACACTTATGCTTGGAACATTAAATTGGTGTTATGAACTGTACAAGCAGGATTAATAGTCTTAATACTACCCAACATTTGAGATAAGTTGTTGGTTGGGAACACATTTTGATACTTAAAAGAACCCAATATTTAAAATTTGTTATTGGCTGCGAGGACAAGAGACGTGATACTTGAAATAATCCAATATTTGGGATTGGTTATTGGATTGGATTGGGATATTGGGTGTGAGAACAAGAGTAGTGATTTTAATATTTGAACAAATCCAAAATATGGGAGATAATTAGAAATTGACTTGCCTCGTTGGTCGTGTTGGTTGCAAGTGCGACTGCCGAACGGGAGGTCCTGGGTTCGATTCCCGGGTCGGGTAC
>DWFO01004817.1:0-11044 GCA_018246595.1 Mimoniades nurscia nurscia
GCTTCAGCTATATACTACGCGCAAAATGTCTGAAAACCAACTTATTCGTCATAAAATTATAAAATCTATGTACGTTTACAATATCAGACGTATTGCTATGATACCGCGTACCTTTTTTTTTGGTCACAGCAGAAATAGCTTCACACGCAATTGCTACACTTTTGACCGTTACTCCAGAACAAGTCGGGTTCAGAATAATATAACGTAACGATTTTATACAGTCTTGACCGTATTGCTATGATACATGGTTTTGGTCGTGGGCTCTGGGACTAGTACATTTCATGTAACAAATTGTAACGCAATTAAAAGGGTTGATTGTAAATAAACGCATGATTGGATGTTTCAAATCTTATAACATTTATTTGACGGGCGAACACGTTAAACCTTATATTATATATACATATATTATTATATATATTAGCAAAAGGCACCTCGGCAAAGATACTGATTATAATATTGGCTACATATTTTCAAATAATTATAACTACATCATTTCATACAATTTCATTTTATTAAATGTATTCTTTGGAATGAACCTCTTACTAAAAATATTCCACGGAGACTAACTAATTTTCTTTTCTAATTTGTTTCTCCAGAGTACGTTTTTCTGCTGCCGACAGATGAATAATTTACAATTTTTGAAAAGCAGGCGCTTACAATATTTATTACGCAATGAAAAAGAATTCTTACAATCTTAAATTATTTAAATTTTGTTTCAGAGGCTTGATTATTGCTGTAATTAAATCAAGTGCTATTATAATTACAGAATGGTACTCGGATGTATGTAGTAATGCAAACCCGAGTAAGATTGTAAAACTACTGAGGGTGAATACTTGAAAACTGTAACTTATTACAATGTGCTTGAATTGCTGCTTTTCAGTAACTTGAAATGTATTTTATTTTCAGTTAAATATCGCTCTTATTACATTTCGGACACTTCTAGAAAAAAAAACTTAGCTTTTATTAATGAAGGATGAACGAGTACATCGCACACGAAAAAATCGTACCGACGCATCCAATAGAACAGTTAATAGAACATAAAGTTTAATGAAGGGGAATTTATTCTAATTTGTCGTGTCATAGTAACAAGGGTTGCTTTCATGGCTCTCGTAATATAAAGCGAGTATTGGGTTATGTTATGAATACGCGCCTTTTACACTAACGAGTACGACTCCATACTACATATCTACTTATATATTACAACAAAACTATTGTGAGATGTCACAGACCAAAAAAAAGTAACATAGGCGCCCTGTTTTTCCAGTAAGTTGATGTTACAGTACACAAAGTTGAACAGTATGTGATATAATTCAAGAACATTTAGTAACATTTCGTGGCAAAAAACCATAATGAAATAAATAGTAACCTCTTGAACTCATAACAACCTCAGTCACGAGATCCCAATATATATTTTGTTTTCATTCTTCACATATTTAACATTGTACCTAACTGAATAAGAAAAAATATTACTAAAGCTGTATATATTTAGGACAATATGTATGTAATTGTGAATCAATAGAAAACACCAGTCATGATCGTATCACATCATACAATCGTGTTAATATAAAATATGTATGTAGGAGAAACACGTCTGGTGTGGAAAGATATTGGGTATCTACGCCATTCTGTCTCTCTAGCTCGCAAAAGACGCTGGCTTGACGATATAACAACAATAATATAATAATTTTGCTAATGACACACGAATATATACGTGCACGTATGTACAAAATGGTTACAACAGATTTTAATTACGCCTGTTCCCGATTTCATTTGATTGAGTCGATGGCTGAGTTAATCATGTCGCATGCATGATATTAGCTTCGTTTTTAACACCGTAAATAATGTGTTTTGTATAATATGATGTGCTTTCATTCCTGCTACATTTTTTATACATATATATTTAGTCTAGTGTGTAAAATTATGTTGTTCTATTATGATTATTGTAAGCAGTGTTATAATTAAATCTGGTAAATTGAGTGGCTGCAAGTGGGAATGCTGAGCAAGAGATTTTGAGTTCGTCTTCAAATTGCGCAAAGCATTATTCTTTATTTAACTTGAAATTCCCGGTAGTAGTACGAAGTTACAAAAAAATTAAATTAAATTAGTACCAGGTACTTCAATATATTGATACGGGCTGAAATCATATGGAGTATGACGTCATTGGGAAAGAAGGGTTAATTAAAACAGGCACATTAAAAAAGGGTCTCAGTACGAGAGACGTGAACAAAGGCGGCCACAAATCACGTCAGCGTTCAGTAGGTTCGTGTACTTGCGGTATATCACAGCCAAACACAAACCCCATTAATGACTGTGAGGAGAGAGCCGCTAGGTCATTACAAATATATGCCACAATTTCATTAGTCCGTATATGAGGTGGTAATTGTATTATTTTTCGACGACACTTCTTGTACTTAAAATTCACTGTAAATGTGATGTAGAACGAGCGTAATTTCGTCTTTAATATTTATCACATATCAAACGCCATGCCATGGCATTTAATGACATTAACAAAGTAGAATTGATTAAGTTTACCGATGTGTTTGTTTAAATTTGGGATCAAAATATGACTTGTAAATGACTTGCTTAAAACTATAAATGTTATATAAATAGGGCAATTTTATTAGGTATTGAATTTCGAGAATTTAATAAAATTTCTCAAGTATCCACTACCTAAGTTTACATGCAAGTATTATCAGAACCACGTTTGATGTTAACTTAATTTTTTATTTAAATTGGCATATTTTTTTAACACATAAAAAGTTTACATGGGACAAAAAAACTACAAAAATTTCAATCAGAACACATCGTGTTCCAGTGAACTCACCAATGCGACCCGTTTTTGTGCACTTCACGACTTCGAGAGATTTACAATTAAAATTTTAACGGTACATCGATAATCGTTAGTAGTGATTAAATTTTAATATTCAACAATTTTTCTGTTAGGGTTATGTTACTGTGTATTCAGTTCGAACTTTCATGAAACAGGCAGTCGAGTGGCGTAGCGGCGCGTAGCCACGCAAGGCGGGCGTCCTGTTCATTCGCCGCCAGCGAACTGGAGCTCCAATGGGTAGCACGCAACTGAAAAGACGGGCTCTTTCGCTGCATTTCTTTCGGTTACTATGTATATTAATACTATGTAGAATTTTCATGGCGTCCGTACCTCTTTCGATATCTGCTGACGATTTCAGGATCTCCGTTCAATGTTAATGTAATTAGGCTTAGGCTAAGCTTAGCCTACGCTTTTTGCCCATCAATTATTACTTTTTCTTTTTGTAAGATTTTTTATAATATTTTTCGGGAATTAAAATATATGTATATTCCATAAGTATTATTAATTAATCCCGCATGGGTAATACATAGTTGCGGATATTTTAATGTTATTTGAAAATCTCGATTACGGTATTAGATAAATATTTGTTACATATATTTACTTTACAATTCATATAATCGTGTTATAATTACATGTGTATTTACCTACGTACTACTAGGAATATTGTAAGGTATGTACGACTTTACGTGTAAATCAATATTGCAACGAAACCAAACAAAGGCGGCGGTACGCAGCGGCTTCGGCAAGGAGGCAATTCTTAATCATAACGAACTGAAAGAGTAAATTCCAACAGTACTAACAGCTTGAACTGCACTTGGGAGAGTTTCTTATGAAAACTTCGTGAAATCTTCACGATAATTTTTATGTCAACCTAATTATCCGCTTAGAATTTAAAAAAAGTCTGACTTCTCTATTTTTATATACTGTTATATAAAAAAGTGGTCTAGTAGAGATCGAAATTCGAGCGTAATTTACAAAATGTTCATATAAAAACGTCATCGAGGTTCTTATATCAAAGAGTACATTTCTATAAATGTATCCTCTTAGCTATGAATGTTTTATTTATTTTAATATAAGATAATTGTTATACATTATGACATGTAAATTATAACTTCCTGCACTCTTTTTCTATGTAAACTATACCATGTATCAGTATTCTTAAAAAGGGGTACAATAATTTCTCATCACGTATTAATATAATTATTCCCTTAACATGAACTAGAAGGACTGTAGTATATAGCTGTTTAAGTTTTACTTAAAGGAAACCTTTTATTTTTATTTCACTTTGTCTTACCCGAGCGAAATAAAATGTTATTTCACTCTGGACCATTATTTCTTGTTCTCCTTATAAAAATGTACGCGATACATCCGACTTTAAATCCTATCTAAAAGAACGTTTAGTAGTTTTTAATTTCTATCCAAGGTTTATAGGTACATACATACATAGTTTCATCCATCGATCCATCCACACTTATAAAACATACTTAAAGATATTGTTTTATTTACATTTTGATCTTATATAATTAGAAATGACTGTACGTTTGTTACAATCACATTTTCTAGGCGCCACATTTGATTTACCTAAGAAATATACGATCATCCTTTTTAATATTAAGGTTTGGTTCTGGCTCAGGGACACTCGATAGGCCGCAAGGGCTTTGCGGGTGCTAAATAAAATTACTAGTGTCAAAATTAAGAGTAATGATATTACGAGCAAAAAGGGAAATGTGATATAAGTAAGATTATATAAGACCGTGTAGATTACTTTAAAATGCTTGCGGTGTGTCTGCTTAAAGTCCTGGGTTTTGTAACAGAGTGGTGCCTTGCTATTATCGAAGACACAGGCTGCAAAATGCGACTGTGTATACGGCCATAATCGGTTGCAATGTTGGAAAATACGAATGATCTCAACCAGTTTGTGCATCTACAAAATGTCATTTTAGGCCAAGTAAGAGCGCCAGCAGTGAAATAACAATGAGGCGTTTGTTTTCTTTGGACAAAGCATGCAATATAAGATGCGTAGGTGAACGTTGTGTGTATTATACCATGTGATGTTTGTGTGGGTGTTGATGTCGATATGATTTATTGCCTTCATGTTCCAAGCCCCACTCGACCATGTAATGCGTGATGGTTGTCCTAAAGATAATTTGTATTTTTTGTTCCGTCACTGCCTCGTTGGTCGAGCGATTGGGAGCGCGACTGCCGATCGCTGGGCTCTGTGTTCATATCCTGGGTTGGGTACTAAAGGATTTTAATGACTATATCTAGTGAAAAATTTCTAATAGTGGCTCTGAGTATACCTACATATGTGCCCGGTGTATGACAATAGGCTCACACTCTATTCCATATTGGTACGTAAACGTAACTGGCGAACCGTGGGAGTAAGTATAGTGTATTCCTCTGCCTACCTCTTCGGATATTAGAGGATTCATGTTATAATAATTATATAGTATTATTTGATTTTCATTATAATGTGTATTTTCCCAGCTAAAGTTAGATTAGGAGATTATAAAAAAATAATGCGTTATTACATAAGGAAAAATATTACTTATATGTATACGTTGTGTAACTCCAATCACCGTTGACGATTCCAAGTGTACAAAAATAAGAGATATAGTATTTAAAAAATATTCTTTTCAAACTTAATAATAAAACACTTACAAAACATCCTTAATTATTACAAGTGAGTAAAAGTAAATTATATTTAGAACATAATTACAGAGTATAGGCAAATAATTATTATTGTCAAAGGCTACATCGAAATCTCTGCCTCGTTGGTCGTGTTGGTTGCAAGTTCGACTGCCGAACGGGAGGTCCTGGTTTGATTCCCGGGTAGAACACTAATAAATTTAATTTAGATTTTCTAGTAGTGCCTCGGATTCTGGATATTGTGCCCAGTGTATGGCAATAGGCTCACCACCTATTCCATAGTGGGACGTAAAAATAACTGGTGGAACGTGGGAGTGTTCTACATTCCTCTGCCTACCTTTTCGGGGATTACAGGCGTGATGTTACCTTTTTAGATCGAAATCTCTCCACGACTAATTTCTAATATCAGAGAAGTGCTAATGTGCTTCCTGTAATCTTATACGGTATTTATGTCAATTTGTAAGTTTTCTATAAGGGAAAACGAAGACGAGAGAGTATTAAAACTCGCCACCAGTTTTGGTATAAATGGTTTATACGAGTTTTCCCTGCAACAAAATTCCCTTTACGACTGAATACGGCCGAATTTCTTTTTGAGGATCGTTGTCCCAAACGGACACTATTTTACATATTGTTTGACTTTACGTTTAACTTACGAGTTTATGCGCAATATTTTGTGGAAAACGTTACCTCTTTGAAATATGTACTGTGTATATTACAATGTTTTGTAACGCATCTTAATCTATATTGTTATATATTAAACTTAGAGGCTTATACATATATTAAGCTTAGAGGCTTATATATTAAGCATAGTAACTTATATATTAAGCTTAGAGGCTTACATATTAAGCATAGAAACTTATATATTGAGCATAGAGGCAAATATATTAAGCACAGATTATATATGTTCAGACACTGATCCCCAACCCGTATGTCCAGCGTGACAGTTATGGGCAAAAACCCTCAGAGGAAGCCAAGGAGGAGAGTCCAAGGAGAGGGAGGCTGTCCAGCAATGTACTGGGAAATACTGCTGATGTCAAGCTCAAGACAGTAATATGAAAAAAGAACGTATAACTTTGATACTCCAAAATCTTAAAGCTTAAAAATTATTTTGTCATATTGTCGTGTCCACCGGAAAAAAGTTATGATCTCAAAGAAGTTTTAAGTACTTTAAGTTATCAAACTTAATCTAGTTGAGGTGCGCACGTACCCTGTGGTAGATCATCCTGATCACGAACTTTCGCTCTCAGGATCTGCCTGCGGCGTGACGTGACCGAAGCTTAACAAAACTTCGAAAGAAGTTTTCAATCGCTTCGCTCAAAGTTAAACTAAGCTACCTGAACGATTTAAGACCGTTGATCCTCATTCGATCGAAACTTCTGTTTCCTGTTCCGTGCGGTTGGACGGAACTAAGTTCGAGAACATTAATTTTTCATTTCACTTTTGACGACCTCGAATTATACCGGGCGCACAAGTTAGCCGATGTAAATAATATTGAATTTAGAACTAAAATTACATATTGATCCACAGCTATCATTAATGCACAAATGCTTCACGTGCGCGATTGCGCCTCTACATTGAAAGTGCATTTTTCTAGTTAAACCGGTAATACTTAGGATTAAAAAAGAAAACCTTATCACTTAGGATTAAAAAAGAAAACATTCCTGATAATGTCTCAATTATTACTATGAATAAGGTCACGCTAGGTGTTTTATAGGCTAGGCAGAGAGAAGCATGTCACATAACTCCAATTTTACAGATTAGCCCTAATTCTACATTCGCCTTGCTCTTCATACACGCAGACCTATTTCCGAGATTTTTGATTGCCTCATAAACAGAATCTGACCTATTTGGTGAAGACAAACGAGTCTTGTCTCTATCGACCTCCATTAACATCTAAAGTTATAAAATTTAATAATTATATTGATAATGTAATGATTTCTGTGCGGTTCTGTTTGCGTAAAATATCGCCGAAACATACCATTGTTAATCTCTGCAATGCAGGGACACAGCTTCATGTATACACAAACATTTATAAGTAATTAGTCGCTTACCCAAAGTGGAAATACAAAAGAAATTATTAAAATTCCATTTGAATAATAATTACGTCCAATCGAACAAGAATGTTTAAATACGTAATATCATACCTGTAATCCCCAAAGGAGTATGGCACACTCCCACGTTTCACCAGTTACGTTTACGTCCCGTCATGGGGTAGATGGTGAGTCTATTGCGGTACACCGGGCACAAATCCAGAATCCGAACCTCTACTAGAAATTTCTGCTAGAAAATCTAAGATAGAAATATTTAATAGAATCCGAATTGATACCAGTACTTCTCGATTAATATTTGCCGTTGCAACCACTGGGCCAACGAGGCAATCAACAATAGGTACATTTGATATTAATAATGTACAAAAGAATATAAGAATACATAGATTTTTTCTTTATACTTTTACCGCTTTCAGACCCATTCGTGACCCCTCTTCGTGAGCTCCCGCCGAACGCAGCAAGGTCGCGCCGAATATTTAATAGTGAAATGTGTTTGTTGTATAAAATAGATTTAACAAAATTCGTACTCCAAGTAATATCCGGTGTAGAAAGTGGTTATTGGGTTAATTTCATAAAGATATTATATATGATTTGATAGTGTTTAGGATTGCTTCGGGATGTTATATCAGATATGTAAGCAAATTAAATATTTGTGTTGCTTAAAAACTTTCAAATATACAGCATAATACAATACAATAAACCTTATTAGATACTTCGTAGAATAAAAGCAATAGAGGAATGCAATATATATGTTCCAGACAACCTTCAGTTTAGAAACGAAGTAAAGAAAAAACATAACAAATGAATAAAACGTACAGAAATAGCTTAAATAATGACAGACGCAAATCGCATATATACAAATATATACCAGCACCGAATACATGAATTTACTTACCTAAGTGACTATTTTAATATCTTATACAAATACACAATTGAAAACAAAATTCACTACCTACGTTTTGTATTTTGTTAGTTTGTAAATATTCATGAAAAGTGGAATTGGGCTGAATATTTCTTATTGTACGGACTAGACGATTGCGAAATACTCCAGACTTTTTCACAATGATCAATTACAAAAGAGACTCTCTTAAGAACAGAGGGAAGAAATAAATAGAGTTCGAATTAAATGCTATTTTTTGTTTGTATTTTTATACCTAAAACGGTAAGGTAAACGCAAGATCCAACTGGATAATTTACAGCTACCTTCATTTATTATGAATTTAGTAAAGACTTATCGTGAAGTATATTTTAGACCTTGTACAGCATAAGGACGTATAATTTAACTGCTAAAAAGTAGCAATATTACACTTGTCTGTCTAACCCTTTGGAGAAAAACAGGCATGAACTTATGTTATGCAGCAATTGGCTAATGACCAGTTTCTACGATTAATCAATTAGGATTGTGGATTCGATTCCCATCTAAGGTTAATATTGTACTTATTAAAATTAGATATATATTTTTACTTACGACTATCTTTCTTATTCGCGATTGGTCACATAAGGAAACCTTTTTCTGTGACCTGCAAGGAAAAAGGACGATAAACGGTGTGATACTGCTTTCCCTTGAAGCGATTCTATCGTTTTATTACCTGTTATTAGACAGACTACATACATACATACATATCTTCACGCCAGGTCCCTGGCGGGGTAGGCACAGAGCACAGAGTGCCAAATATCTCTATTCTTACACACCTCTCGTGCTTCGTCCACATTCATAACTCTCTTCATACATGCACGCCGGTTTCGGAGACTTCTAATGTCCCCATCACATAAAACCTTATTTATTTGGTCTAGATAGGTAAGTCTTGGTCCCCTCGGCCCCTGCGTCCATCGACATTCGCATTAGACAGACTATTTGTTAATATATCATTGTTATATTAGAGATGAATTTATTTTCCTGCGAATTTTCAATTTAATTGTTACGATTGTTATCATTGAATTAGTTCAGATAAAATAATATTTTTATAACGTAATATGTACATCCAGTACTTCACGGTCGATTAATTACTTTAGCTGCCGATACTAAAATAAATGTACCGTGAAAACTAATTTAATCTAATCTAAATACTAACACCATTCATCATAGTGTTTATCTCGTCATATCATATTCATTTATTCAATCATTTATTAATTTATGATTATAATAGGCCATGAATTCAAATTGCAGTTCGTCACTGTATATACTTGTACGGTTAAGCAGGAGATTTAGAAATATCGTATCTATGTCAGTTAAACGGATACGGTAGGTACTTTCGTATTGTTTTACGCCCTTTTTGTGCCTATAAATGGTTTACCATACAGTACAATTGGCAACAAAGATATTACGTTAATTAGTACCAATGCTATTTAGGTACATCATATAAAAATTGCATTGTAAACATTTTGATTCGAATTAGATTTTAAATACCTATATTTTTGTGGTATAACCAGTTGATTAGAAAAAAATAGTAGTGTTCGACACGAGAATTGAACCCAACACCTCCGGATCGGCAGTCGCATGTCTAACCAATACGACCAACGAGGCAGTCAGTTTTCTAGTAGTGGCTCGGAGTCTGGATATGTATGTGCCCGGTATATGGCAATAGACTTACCACCTATTTGATAATGGGACCTAAACGTAACTGGTGACACGTGGGAGTGTACTATGTACATTCCTCTGCCTACCTCTTCGGGGATTACAGGCGTGATGATGTTACGTTTATAACCAATTGATCTTTGTTTGGAAATAAAACAAACGACATGTTAATTAACCGTCGTTTATTCAGCTGTTTTAAACGGATATGCACGTGCGTGTGTAACAAATGAAATATAAAATATACAAAGTTATATACATTATATTAACGTGGAACAAATTTGACGGTACCGCCGCGGTCAGGCGAGAGAATGACACTGTAGGGGTCGGTCCTGACCTTGTATGGAGCAGCTGGCTCCAGTTTGTACTTCATTATTAGCTGCGCGAGCGCCACATACGCTTGTATTTTACCATAGCGTTTTCCTATAAATAAAAATCCACACACTGTTATATTTTTCAAGCAGACATTAAACCACGTGCTTTTGGTATTTTTAGAGCACATTCATCAAAATTCTTTTAGTGATTATGTTGGATTGCAATCATTAGGTGTTATTATTAAAAGGATTAAGAACTGGGATTAAGAATTTAAGTGTTTTTTGTCGAAATAAGGTGGTATAATTAAAAAATAAGACGCTAAGTTTAAATCATACAAACATAAGATGGTATAAAATACCGTTAAAATTTTATTTGAATATCATATTACAAACATATTTTTTGTTTTTGTTTAATAGTAAAATAAAAATTTATCCAAGATATTTTTTTAAAAGCCCAATTTCCTGAAATGACCATATATGTACATTGCCAAGGGATATGTAATCGATTATTCAAATGCTAAAAGTTAGATAATTTAATAAGCTGAGTGCGAACTCTTTCCATCACATAAAATGTTATATATGTCTTAGTTTAATTTAATATTGTTTTATGTTTGTTTTTAATATTGTTGAT
>DWFO01004818.1:0-11044 GCA_018246595.1 Mimoniades nurscia nurscia
TGCCGATCGGGAGGTCCCGGGTTCGATTCCCGGGTCGAACACTACAAAATTTTGTAATGTAGATTTTCTAGTAGTGGTTCGGAGTCTGGAGATGTGCCCGATGCATGGCAATAGGCTCCCCACCGTTTCATAATTACGTCTGTTACATGAAACGTTTAATTCAATTGTTTGTTTTACCCTTTACCCACCCTGTTTCATTCATAGACCCCACACAATGTTGAATTTTTTTACTACGTTAATCTTTTTGATTATACATAGTATTAGTTACAACTGTACGTTATATGTATCTCATGTTAAAACTATGTATTTCGTGTTTAGAAAAAGGAGGAGAGATGGTGGAACACGCTGATGCAAGTGGCCGTGCCATTCTTCATCGCTGGCTGCGGCACCATCGGCGCCGGTTTGGTCTTGGGAACCGTCAGAGTGAGTACCGTTAAGACCACCCACAATAAATACGAGTAAATATGTTACGGCATATCCCTAACAGCCGTCTATTAATAAATTATGCATAGTCTGGACTGTGGTAACCAAACTGCTGATACATTACATATACACATAAATATTTATTTAGTTATATTTTTTATATACCTACCTAGGTGTAAGATTCTGTATCTGGACACAGAATCAGTGCCTTCTTATGCTCGGCACACGTGTTTTCATCTACGGTTAGAATCGAACCCACGACCACAGTTTATCGCGTATCAGATTTTCGTTGTAATTTATCGTAATCCGATTTAGGTATATAATGATATACCATAATTTATTTGTTAACGAAATGTTAGTTGTTGACAACCAATTTAAATCATACATAAGAACACTGAAATTTCATCATAACTTGTATTTTATTGCGATGGAATTTTATTTTATGTTTTATTTTATTTACTTTCCATTTTTTAATTAAAAATATTATAAATATATTATATAATATATATATATATAATATATTATGTTTTCATATTATAAGTGTAATCCGTTTAGGCCTTATCATTCAAATTAAATTTAAGTATACTTTACTATTTTTTACGTACGCCGTTGGATTACCAAATAAATAAATAAATCTATAGAGTGCAACCTCATTTATGTATGTTGAAGCTGTATTGAATAATACGTTTTAATTATAAACGAACAAGGCTACAATAATATGAATGTTGCTTCGTTGTTTTAAGTTCAATTACCCTCCGTCTAGTTCTGTAATTTACCAAACAGCATCAACATTTCCCCCCCACCCCCTTGTCGTCAATACACGTAACTTGGGTCCCTACCAGGTTGAGAAGGCTTAACGCTACGTTCTTTTATTTCAGGATTGGGATGTGTTCAAGGAGGTCGCGGCCATTTTTGTTCTGGTACCGTCACTATCCGGATTGAAAGGTGAGAATGTTTTTCTTTTCAATGACTATTTGTAATTGATCTTCTAAATCAACTTCTACTCTCCAAACTTACCTCATCTCAATAATTTACTTCTCTTTTGTGTTGACAACCATGTCTCTATCACTTATGGACATACTCGTATCAACACGTAGTGGTCATTGATGTCTTCTTCGCTTGTAACGAAAGGTCTTTTGACAGCTTTGCTTGATAATTATAATTGTCATTAATGTAAAAGTAGGATTACATTAAATACTTACTATTTCCTGAATTTCCCCAAAGGTGTAGCCGGAGAAATTTAGTAGGCGGTATATATGTCACGGAATGGGCGGTGAGCTTGGGAATACATATACATATAAACAATTCGGTGTGGCTTATTGTCATTTTTGGACGATTAAATGATACGCCAATTGTCTGCCACAATGATAAATACTTAAAGAAATAATTAACATTTATAACTACTTATTTATAACACTGATAAGAGAATTTAAGCTGCTTACTTTATAATAATTTATTGATTTTTTTAATAATAATAGGATACGGTACGATCGATAAGGCAAGTTCCACGAATTGATTTAAAACTTTTATATGTGTACTTATTTGTATATCTCTAGTAATCTTAATTGACATTGTGAATTAAATGTATCTGTAGGTGAAGTAAATTGAATTATACTATATGTATATATGATTGTCAACAAAAGTAAAACTTGCGTAGAATAGGATCAAGTTTAAAAATAAACTGCAAGCAGAAAAAAATCAAAGCGTATAACGGTAATTAGTTAATTTATTTATAATTTCATAAAGTTCTGATATGTGGGGTAGTTGCCTCTTAGTATTTAAATGTTTTAAGTCTAAATTTTCGTAGCCATTATGAAATTACCTCCTTAGAAGTTCAGTATTTTAAGGCCCGCACACACAATGTTTTAATGCCTACGTACTCGTATTACGTGAGTAACGTAATACGTAAATGGTTTTTTTTTTAATTTTCTACTAACAAAGAACCATTAGCACCAGTTTAAATGGTACGCGATTTTAAAACGCAGCGCCGATGACTGAAAATTAAACATAAATTCGAATTTAACTTTAGATATTAATATTATACTCGCTGAAGTCAACCGTGCAAAATTAGAGAAATCGGTTCGTTGGAGTGCTATTCTGACCCGAAATATCATAATACATATTATGGGTGAACTTACACTCGACTATTACTCGCTACGGAAGCAAGGCCCGGAGTGAAAACGGCGGCTAGGCATATGTAGTATAGGACGCCGTCCGGCCAGATGGGATGACGATCTGCGAAAGGTCGAAGCTGGATGCGGCAAGCCGAGGATTCGGAGCCTTTGCGGGAGACTTATGTCCAGCAGTGGGCCGAGATAGGCTGCTGATGATGATGATAAGGATATACGCGACTATTTTATTCCCAACTCATCAAATCCTGAACAGTGATAATCAGCCAGCCGGTTAACATAATGAAAAAAATAAATTTCTTGATCCGTAACATCTAGTCTTACATGACCCGCGCTAACCAACCGTTAACTGTTTGGATGAGAACTATGTATTGTCCTGTCCATTAATTATCCTGCAAAAAACAGCAAAATAGAGTAAAAGTAAGTTACCTGAGAGCCATTTGTTCACGATAACAACACCAGATACATTGATATGTTTATGCAGCGACCGTCAATGTTAACATTGTTATCTGTCGGCTCAGTTTGTTATAACAAGTTCAGATTTATGCTCAGTTTTGTGTCTGTTGCTTACGTTTAGGTCTACGGTTGCCATAATGTTGATAATATTATAGCAGCGTGTCAAATTTTCTTACCCATGGTTTCGTACAACTTTACATAGCTCACAAAAACATACGTACGTCTGGTACACTCAGAAAATTGAATCTATGGTTTATATTGATTACATTTTGTATAAGATTTTAGAATAACACCATAATGTAAGTGTTACAAAGCTTAATGGCATTCTTCCCCAGTGTACTCTGGGTAATGGACGAAACAAAATTTTAGCTCGTTGGGTCTCGATAGACACTCGCTTGCGATAGAAAAGAACCCAAGAGTAAGATCGGCAAAAAACTAGGTCAATAAATTTAAAATATATATTTGCTTTGCAGTCCATTGCAGAGCTAAACAAGCCACAAGCGATCTATCAAGTCTTAGATGAACCATAGGCTAACCGTGTAACAATCCCAAAGAACTATCATTGGAGAGATATTAAAGCAAGACCTTCCAATCAGGGCAATATAATCAAAAACAGTGATGCTAAAAATAACTTAGAGGTTTACTGCAAAATTTTTAAACATTGCAGATCGTTTTTCACGATCCTACTCCGAAGAGCTGGAGGCGTTCACTTAGCCTCTTATCACAAGGCTTGTAATGTATTTATTATCTTGTTGCTGACAAAGTGTTAGTCAAGTGGTCGCTTCGAAATCACTTTTTATTTTTAGTTGCGATGTGATAACGGAATGAAAAGAACACAGAGTGGATAATATTATTAAAATATAAGTATAAGCTGACATTACATCCTACATCAACTATTACATAATTACCCGCTTTTATTTTTACATTTATTTCATTTTGATATCCAATAGACAGCTCAATAAATTTATATTTAGTACCTTACTACCAAAACAGTAAGTAACAGTAAGGGTGCTTCCTCGTTGAGAGTTTTATTATGATCACGCTAGGTCCCTTTCGAGGTGGCAGGGCATCGAGTATCGAAAACCTCTAACCTTACAGACTTCACGCGCTACTTCCACATTCATTACTCTCTTCATACACACTCTACTTTTGGTCCCATGCAAGCCTGGCCTGATCTGATCCCCCAGGAAAAACCAATCGTCTGCATAAAAATCTTAACACTACTTAACTAATATTTCAATGCTCAAAGTGCTGTTTTTTCTTCATTTATTTGAGGCAATTCTATTTCGCACTCGATCTATGGGCTGAAATATTTTATGGACGAACGATTTAATACAAATCATTAGATTTATACGGAGTAAGAGCATTATAACGATACCATTGTATCTGTCCTCTTGTAGGCATCGTTATCTACGGAATGTTACTGTAATTGATTCTTGTGATAACAGCTGACGAATAAGCTAAAACATTAGGTATATAGCAACGGTGCCAAAAGTAATCAGTGATATATACAGATAATTATTGTTTTTGTAATTTAACTATAAGCAATAAATCTGATATATTCACTGCTACATTATACGTCATATATGTATGTCTTACATATCGGATACCTATCCTACCTAATCTATTATCATTCCTCTATCATTGACTGTTTGTTTAACTTAAAATAGATGAGTTTGACTCCTATTCGAAGTTGGTATTCAGATACATACAGACAAAACACGAATAAGTGAAATCTGAAGTGAAGAACCATCTTTTTAGGATTTTTTTGTCCACAATTGTATATACGAAGTTTGTTTTTATTGTAATTTGGATTGGATTTATCTAAATTAGATTTTGTAGTCATAACTCGTTATATTGTTTCTGGTGTATGGCAATATACTCACCACCTATATCTGGATTTATTTCTGGTGTATGGCAATATACTCACCAGCTATTCCATAGTGGGACGTAAACGTATATAACTGATGAAATGTGGGAGTGTACGACACTTATCTGCCTGACTTTGGCGATTACAGGCATGATGTTACGTTCATAAGTTGCTGGAGAGCCGAACAATACAACATGTTGATTTTTTTCACTTTAATATATAAATATTTTTTATTCTACTAGGAAGTAAATGAAGGCAATGGACGTGCATAGAACTGCAGTGCATACCTACGTATATTAATAACATAGGCCTCACCCATGAGCTTTGAAGACGAAGCTCGGGAGTTACTTTGTCTGTCTACACGCTTTGAACCTCTAAGGGTGATAAAATCGATCACAGCATAAGCGAATTGTTACAATATCATAATTAAACGTGAGTGTTGTAACGCTCAACATGTGCTCTCGATTGACTTTACACTGGCATCGACGAAGAGAAATTCGAAATCGATTGCATCATTTTCAAAAGTAGTTCATAATTCATTTTTACCACTTGGAGTCACTTTAAAATTCAATTAAAAAAATACCGTTGAATTTATTTATTCACTTAAAATAAACAGAAAAATTGAAAACGGTTTTAGAATGGTACCAAAAATGATATAATATGTATAAATTCTGTGTATGAAAGAGGAAATGAACAAGAATTCCCCTGAACAATGGTTAATTTACATGAAATGTACTCGGTTCATGAACAATCGTAATTACTCGTATTATTTAAATTATAGCGGGTACAGATAGTTATAGAGCCAACCCGCATTAACCAACGTGGGAGGACCTTATACCTTCTCATGCTAAGAGGAGGCTGGTGTCTGACAGCGAAATAATAAGAGGTGTTAATGTTTATGACGGTTTTGATGTTAGGCCACAACACTTGTACAAATTACTACTTTTTTTTTTGATTAAGAGAATAATATTCATTGATTGAAGTACTTTATTTTCAGGTAACCTAGATATGTGTCTTGCATCACGTCTCTCCACGCAGGCCAACCTCGGGAACATGAAGTCAGCTAAAGAGGTCATATCCATGGTTGTTGGAAACATATCACTAGTTCAGGTAATTCAGTTATTTATAAATACGATTAGGTGCGTGCGCAATACTGAGCAAGAGGTGCTGGGTTCAATCCACGGGTCGGCTAATGCTGGAATTTTCCAACTATAAATTCCTGGTAGTACCTCGTAGTCTGGACAGGTGCACGTAGGCTGGATTCCATGGTAGGACGTAAACTTAAACGGTGAATCGTGAGATTGTACTACATTCCTCTACATAAAATGATCCGTTATTATCAAACATAGTGAAATTTATACGTTAATAAAAGAATAAAGGACAAAATATACTACCCTGTAACACAACTAAGCATTTAAGAACGCCTCACATATTACAGTTGCAATATACAGTAATTATGATTCAGTGTTTATTAGTAAGCCAGTTACTTTGTATTCATTACATAATAATTATGTAATATCAATACATTGCAACTATAATTTACTGAATTTGCAACAACGAATAAATCAAATGCTTCGTATGAATCTGTGATATATACTGTTGATATAATTGAATTATATATTATAAACCCATGATTATAATATTTAGGACATGTAATATAAAATAAATTGTGTTTTATAAAATATAACATGGTTATTGTTTCTTGCAGGTACAAGCAATAGTAGCGGCGACAGTGGTTGCATTCTTTGCGATTACTGTCAACGCTATAACCGAACGAGAATTTAACGGCTCTTATGTTTTGCTGTTGATTTCCTCGGCCGTCTTCACCGCGACCACCACTTGTTTTGTACTAGGTGAGTTGTCCAAAATTTTTCATAGTAATATAGTACAGACTTTCAGGACTAGTTCACGTAGTACGTGACGTAAGTAACTAATGAACAGCAATAACATTAAGTGCCCGCTGCCACTCTTGGGTTATTAGTAACAGTTAGCTTAAGTATTACAACTTATTTTTTACTATTTTCAGATTTTGTGATGGTGTTAGTGATATTCGGATCACAGAAATTCAAAGTGAATCCTGACAACGTAGCAACTCCATTAGCGGCGTCTATCGGCGATATCGTGAGCAACTCTGTTTTGGCAGTCACCGCACAGTACATGTTCGAACAAATAAGTAAGAACCTCCTATTGTTATTTAAGTACAGTTAAATTTCCATACAATAATAATGCATTTTGCTGTTTATTTTTCCTATAGCATCCATTCATTCATTTTTCCACTTTTAATTGAAATGGTCAAATTGGTATTTTTCTTATAATCCTGTTTTAATGTTTTTTTTTTCAGAGTTATCGCTATGGCAGCCGATAGCTTTGATGTGCGTCTATTATAGTCTCTTACCGATGTGGATCTTTGTCGTATGGAGAAACAAATACACTAAGACGGTCTTGACGACAGGATGGACACCAGTCATATCAGCTTTGTTCATAAGCGGGTGTGTATTCTACTTTAGTAAAATTAAAAAAGTAAAGCAACATCACGCCTGTAATCCCCGAAGAGGTAGACAGAGGAATTTAGAACACTCCCACGTTTCTCCAGTTTTCTTATAAATACTTTAGTAAAATTATTTTGTATAATATTGCGTTAGTGGAATTATTTATAAAAGCAACCGTACTTCTTTAATCAACATCGTCCCACTCCAAGTTTTTCACATATTACGTAAATCGCCATGAAACTGTTTACTTATTTTTAAAAATCGGTTCTTTGGATATGCAATTTTTTTTTTCGAGAGCCTACTAGATTTTCATAGTTCTAACAAAACTTGTTGCATTGTGTGGCGCTATTATTATCAATTGTTACAAATATATTTACATAATTAGCTATAACAAAATTGTTCTTTTCAATTATGTCCACAGTATCGGTGGCATAGTTTTGGACCAAGCTGTCGACCGTTTCCAAGGCTACGAAGTGTTCCAACCCATTGTAAATGGAATCGGCGGCAACCTGGTGTGTGTACAGTCTTCGCGTCTCGCCACCAACCTACACCAGACGGCCATTCCTGGCATTCTCCCGGAGAACGTGAGGATTGTCGAGTGGCCTTGGAAAACGCTGTTCTATGGAAGTGAGTATTGTTATTTTTCAATTTAAAGGATAAAAGATTTATGACGCTTCTTTATTTTTTAAATATTTATTTATGTACACACATAAATAACAGAGTAAAATGGACATGAGCAGTTCTACAACGGCCATACTTAATCCAGGTTGAAATATTTTATGATTTTTTTTTGTGCTGCTGTTTTATAGCAATGTCGAGGTGCGCCTTGTAAGATAAAAAATTCGTTTAAAAATTACTTAGTAAGTTGTGTACATTTACAGCCAACGCAGCGAAGGTGGCCAGGATGCTGTTGGTGCTCGCCGTGTTTGGTCAAATCGTGTTTATGGTCGTGGCCGATTTCGTCTACCAAGGCTTTATCAGTATTCAGGTCGCATTTGGCATCACCTACGTCTCTTGCTCCATTCTACAGGTAATACTAACATCTATAATCCTATCTTATATCTATCCATTAGCTGTTAATTTACAAGTAATGATAATATCCATATGATAACATTTTATTTCACTTGCAACTTGCACTAACAGTAATCACGAAGTACTGCAAAAAGCTTTAAAGGTTTTCAGTGAAGTATTTACTCCTTAATCGATTATTGTTCATTGTCTATACGAGTGGTTTATTGAGATCCATCGTGTGGATCTCAATGATCATTCAACTGATGATAATCTGAATGGCTTCTTTAGTTACTGCCATAATGACAAAAAACTTTTTTGTTTTACAATTAGTGAATCAAGGAGGGCACTTGATTTTCAGTGCTCCAGTAGATATGTCATTGAATGAATATTGAATCTTATTTACTGGAAGCGTAACTCGTCTTTGGGGATCTTTTGGAACTAAATCTGAAGAGCAGACACTAGACGTTCCAACGTAGAATCTCAATATTTCAAACTTGTAACACGAATTTCTATTTCCATCTACCTGCGTGTAATTGAATTCAATATTTTGTCTTCCAGGTAATGGTGCTCTTGTACTTGGCTTATATTCTGATTCACTTCATGTGGAAGAAGAAGAAGGATCCGGACAACGCAGCTATCCCGTACCTCACGGCTTTGGGAGATCTTTTGGGATCCGTATTCTTAGGGCTTGCATTCGTCATCTTAGCGCTGTTCGGCTTAGAATATGGCAATAATGTACCAAACGGTACGTAGCATTCTCAAAGTGTAATAATTGGTTTACATTTTGATCGCAAACGAAGTGCAATACTGTGGAACGTATCTTACGATGTAGTTTGAGTATCGTATTGTAATGTTTTAGGTGCTTTCCTGAACGTACGTTGCCAAGTGTAATCATTAACTTAGTGACAGACTGGCCTGTCAGAGATCATTTGTCAAAAAAATTTTCACGGTTCAATGAAAACTAAAGTTTTATGAGAATTTCCAATTATAAATCTTAAGGGAATTTTAACTGACAGTATTGCTATAAGGCTCGGAAGAGTTAGCAGTGAGTGCCAATAAGTTATATTAAATAATTACTTCATTTAAATCAACGTTACCTAAGAAATGAGGTCTAGCGTAATGGATGTCGAATTTCTCCTATTTGCCAGGGATTCATTGTGGTTTTCGGTAACACTGAAGTGATTAGGTTACTTTGAACATGATATTATTAGTTTGATGCAATTTCAGGAATCGACCTCATTGCTAGTAACGACATCTATTGAAATAAGGTGTCACAAATAACATTCTGTATTCATTCCCACATGTTAAAGAAGTATTATAGATTGATATTTTTAATTTATGAATTTTGAGCTATTAATACATTTTTGACAACAGAGAGGTGGCTTCAACTGTGATATGTGTCCAAAAATGTGATTTATTGCAATTACTATTGTTTTAATGTATTGACATCTTGTCTAAAGATGGACAATAATGTGACGGTTCGAGAATCGTGAGGAATGTGAGGTAACGTAACTAGTAATGATATTGGAATATAAAATGAATTTACAAATTAATTTATTGAATAAAAGGTCTGTTATTGACATTAATTATGGTAATTTTATTTACATTGCTCATTGAAATAGACGGTATCTTGTTACTGCTACGTTTCAATTCGAATTGTGCAGTTTCATTATGTAATAAATTAGTTTTATTATGCTAACTGTTTATTGACAATAATCCAAAATGTATACAAAGTTTATGTTCAATTTCTCATCAACTCGGTCTGTAACTGAAATGTATGATACTGCGACGTAAATGATTTGTTATTTAGAATTTTTAAACGCTATTGTGTTAAAAAAAACCTAAAGAGTATCGTGTTCTTGTATCCGTATGGTCATGTAGCCTATGAGTGGGTAACTTCTTTTAAAATACAGCATCAATTATCCTAGTAAATTGTAGATAATTTTGTAAATAGCTTAAGTATTTAATTATATAATATTGCGGCCGTGCGCTGTCTAGAACGTAAGAGTGCGATGACGAAAGAGGGCGAGGGGCGAGGGGGTAATTTATTTTATTCGTTCGTTATTTTGACAACAAATGAGGTTTCACTTTTTTTTATCAGCAGCTTACACAGCGTCCAAATAATGTTAAATGTGTAATTTCTGTAGGGAAATTATATGATTAATATTTAGTTAAAAATTATTGTGACTGAGCTCCGTTAAGATTTCATTCCTATTCATGATTGGATTAACTTGTATGGAACGCAATTTCGTCACGTCCGCTACGTGACGAACAGTAATCGTTAAAAATGATCAATGTAATTTTATGTAGAAATCAATTGAAAAACAAAGTTCATTAACAATGATCACATGTCGTGATAACTAGGCAGCTTTGTATAATAAAACGGTTTCACGTCCATAATTATGGTTAAACTATTCAAATCTTGAAATCTTGTTGAATCTTTAATTAGGGAATTTAGTAATAAGACGCTGATTAAAACATCATTTGAATTTTTGCTCTCATAAACACACGAAAACGACCTGCCATTATCATCATTGAAATTATATTATAGTAGATACTATTTAATTTTAATGATTATATTTAGACTGCCTCGTTGGTCGTGTTGGTTGCGAGTGCGACTGCCGAACGGGAGGTCCTGGGTTCGACTCCCGGGTCGGGCACTACTA
>DWFO01004819.1:0-11043 GCA_018246595.1 Mimoniades nurscia nurscia
TACAAGCAGTTGAATTGGTCGTTAATATCAAATAGTAATTCTTCTAAAGAAGGCAGCGTAAAAAACACTGTTAATGAAATATCATTAGTAATCAGTGCTCTGGCATCAGCTCTAGACGCCGTATTATGTTCTCAACGCGATGGAACGTTAAATTCCCGAAGATTTAATGATTTGCTCAACGCAGACTTCGACGAAGCAATTAAAGAAGTTGAATGGCCCCCAAAGTCGTGCATATGTAACAAAGGACGTTGTAAAAATAAAACTTGCACTGATAGCTGTAAGCGCGTCTGTTGGCAAAAATATAATTTAGCTAGATGGGGATGTGAATCTATTAATGACACTGAAAGTATAACAATAAGCGTAATATGTGACGGAAAATTTGATTGTTTAGACCAGACTGATGAAAGAGGCTGTGTTACAGGTAAACATGAATAAAATTGGTACGAGTGTAGTGCACTTCCACGTTTCACCAGTTACGTTTACGTCCCACTAGGGAATAGGTGGTGAGCTTATTGCCATATGTCCAGACTCCGAGCCACTACTAGAAAATCAATGTTAGAACAATCCAGTAGTGCCCGATAAGGAGTGCATCCTTTGTAAGCAAGGTATAAATGAATTTACAAGAATAAAATAAATTTGTTTTTATTCTTATAGGTACTACTTTTGCTAAATATGAAGCTCATAAAATATTTAGAGAAATATTAACTTCACTATCGGGAAAAATAACATCAAAAGAATATTCCTTCGTTCGAAATAATGTAGTGACCTTACATAACTCTATTGCAAACCTACAAAAATACTGCATGGCTCCTGAGCCTGACCTCGAAATGATCAGAAGAGTGAGGAACGAATGCTTTTCATCATTGAGTTCTATTTATTCAGAAGCAATAACCAAGTCTTCTTTTCTCTACCAAACAGAAGAAGTATATTTGTTTCTTTTGTCTTTAAACGAAAAAATTATAAGCGCTCTAAAAAAGTCCAATACTGGTAATACAAAAATCATTGGCAACGATGGATGCTATTGCAAAAACAAACGATGTTCCATGCCAATTTGTACGAGAAAGTGTATTAGGATATGCACAGCGGAACCAAGTCTTACAAGATATTCTTGTGAAGGTTCTTTGAATAAATCTATACCAATAAATGAAATTTGTGACGGTATACTACAATGCCCTCGCGAAGACGACGAGACCGACTGTGAGAAAGGTACCTACTTATAATTTTAAAAGGGTGTGTGCGTGATACGAACAATAACTTTGTTGTGATTGAATTTTGTTTTGTCTATTGTTATTATCACTATTCTTTTATGCAGATGTATGTCGACGGCATCATTTGAGTGTTCTACGTCGTAATCTACAAAGAGTTGGAAAGAGACGAGAAGGTACATCCATGGGCGAATTACTTGGAAACTGGAAATTGAAGGTAATTTAGTACTGCCCAGTTTTAGTATAAATGTTGATACCTCGGCTGGACTGCAGTAGATTTTCAAAGTCGTCTTCAAAATCGATGACAGACATTATGTGAGTGTAATGTATTTAAATAAACACTGCGTCGTTGGTCGTGTTCACTGCGGATACGACTGTCGATCGTGACGTCCTTGGTTAAAATGCCGGGTTACGCACTATTGAATTTTTGTAATTTAGAAATTTTAGTAGTGGTTCGGAGTATGAATATGTGCCCGGTGTATGGCAATAGGCTCACCACGTATTCCATCGTGGGACGTAAAACGTAACTGATGAAACGTGGGACTGTACTACACTCCTCTTCGGGGATTACAGACGTGATGTTACGTTTTTACATTATACATAGATAAGAAAAGTATAATCGTCAACATGGGCATAAATACCTGTTTCCTTTTAGGTATCATCAACTTTGAAAGTAGCCGAGAACAACGGTAGGCCGACTCCCGTGATAATTAAAGACACAGTCAAAGATATACTCCGAGACCTGGTTATTACGTACGGAGCTGTAGAAGACTACAGAAGGGACAACGAATACGCCTTGGATGAATTTGTCAGTATCGCCAAACTCGTAATGAATACTATAAGATCATGTAGCTATTAAATAACCGTAAAATTGTGTTATTATGACGTCATGCCCTTATGAGATAACAGAGATCACCAAATATCTCTATTTTTACAAATCTAACATGAGTTTTGTACATTCATCACGAAGTTTGCCAGGATCGGTTTATATTCGTTTGATATTTACCTATATCAAGAAACTCCAATTTTACTAGATATCCGAATTTTTCATAGTGTACATTGAATACATTCAAACATACATCATGGAAGTAACGATTTTAACCTATTATAAGATTAATTTATAAAATGTTTGAAATAAAAATAAATAAATGATTGTTATAAAAATAGACAAAAAATATACCAAAGGTGCCCAGTGGTGAAAATAACTGAAACAATAAAAAGGATTGACAATTATGATGAAATAAATACCTACTGTGAAAACCTACTGTGAGAACGCCTTTTAACGATTTTGTCATTTACACCCACACTTAAGCCCATCACACACACCACAAACCTTCAACAATTGATAAACAAATGTTTGTCTGCCTCGTTGGTTGTTAGCTGCGAGTACCACTATCGATCATGAGGTCCTTCATTGAAATGCCGGGTTGGGCACCATGGATTTTTCTAATTTATATGTTTTAGTAGTGGTTCGCTTTCTGGGTTTGTGCCCGATGTATGGCAATAGACTCACCCCCTATCCATCGTTCGACGTACACATAACTGGTGACATGGGAGTGTACTGCATTCCTCTGCTTACCTCTTCGGGGATAGAAAGCGTGACGTTACGTAATCAATTAATGATATCATAACATCACCTCTATACGCAAACACCAAATATTTTCATTATTAAATGATGCTATAAACCGTTATTTATAAACAAAGTGATTCGAAAGAATTTATAGCAATGCAAAAATGCAAGGCATTGCATACGTGATACTTGTGCAGTACAATAAATACTTTACTAAGCTTCAGATTATAACAAATTTCAGATTCAAAGACATGAATTTTTATATAGTGTACGTAACTTATAACATAAGTATTTACTTAAAAAACGGTCCAAATGATGTATTATTGATGTGTCACTTTATTGGAAACAACAAAACATTCTCTTGTAGTGTACTCTTTAAGTTAATAAACAGACAACATAATTTTCAGATGCAGATTTTTCGTCCTAATTTATTATTTAAACACCATATTAGCTACTGTAGAATATCTATGGCCAGAATCTGATAATAGATTTGACTGCATTGTGGCTATTACAGCAGACGATAAGCCCGTAGGTATTGGAACGCTTATTGGTGAAAATTTTGTCGTAACTTCCGCAAATCCTTTAGAACTACATCTAGAAAATTCAAATGAAGCAAATATAAAATACAAGAAGTATTCGGACCCAAAGGGTAGAATTAAATTACATGCTATCGATAAGGCTGTCAATAAAACTAAATTATTGGGGGTTACTGCATTTTATGGAGACGTTGCTGAAAGAAACAAAGTATGGATAAGAATGGGATTTAATAGAACACATTCACCGATACACGATCTGATGATTATTACTATAAAGGAAGGTCAAGTGAAGCGGTCGCCGGCCACTCGCGAAAGAGAATCCTTTTATCTTGCACCTGATTATGTTTCATATTTTACAAGTGGTTGGACATTCGCGGGATTCGGATATACGGACTGGTATCACATCCACGATGGTACGTCATTAGAAATGACTTTATATGACGATACCGACGCGGCGGATTGCGACGAGTGGCTCCCGAGGCCGTGGGGTCGATTTATTTGCTTATTGAACGTTGAAAATCTTATCAGCCTTCAATCCGGAGCACCGCTTTTCCATCAAGGCGTGCTCCGGGGCGTTGGAAGTTTTTCGCTTCAAAAAGGCAACGAGAGTATATTAGTGTTTACTGATTACTCGCTTTATGATTTCCATGATATATATTATGTTTATAACGCTACCTCTGAGATAAACAATACATCGGATAACTTATAGTTGCGAGCAAATGAACAGGCAACATTCACAACTGAATAACACTGTTAGTGATAGATAGTACAGTACTTAGGTATTAGTTATTAACTAAGACGATATTAGTATGAATTAATTGATAGCAACTAGCGTGACGAAATAATAATACGTAACATCACGCCTGTTATCCCCGAAGAGGTAGGCAGAGGAATGTAGAATACTGCCCCGTTTCACCAGTTACGTTTAGGTCCCACTGTGGAAAAGGTGGTGAGCCTATTGCCATACATCGGGCACATATCCAGACTCCAAGCCACTGCTAGAAAATATAAATCAGAAAATTATAGTAGTGTCCGGCCCGGGAATGTAACCCCCGTTCGGCAATCGCACTTGCAACCAATACGACCAACGAGGCAGTCAATAATAATAATAATATAAATAAAACCAAGATTTACTATTGATATTTCTACTTTCGGAATGAACTGCTCATAGGAATCGTGACCAGTATATTTTTAATAATTGCAAAGTTCAAACAGTACTGTAATCAGTAAGAAAAATTATCATCATCCGAAACTTTTTTTTCCCTATTATACCTACAGGTGTCTCATCTCATATTCAAGTGCATTAACGCCTATTTACCGCGCTTCCTTAGTTTGTTAAAAAAATCTCGTAAAAACATTATCAAGATGATTTTCTTCATCGATGCAGAAAGCTATGGTCAACTTCATGAAGTGAGAGTTCACACGCTGAGGTTTCTTCCCCAAAACTGTGCGACATTAAAATTTCAACCAATACTCATATCAATGCTAACGGTACTATTTAATATATTTCTGATACTAAGAGTAGTTATTACCTCTAGTAATGATTGACGAGTCTAATGATGTTTGAATGGTCGGTTTCTGTACTAATTAATTTTCTATTTATAAACAATTTAGTGTAACCTGGTCATCATTCTCGGCTTCGCTCGTATTCCTATAGAACAGCGGTTCCCAAAGTTGTCAGGGCTACGACCTATCTAATATAAGTTTACCAACTCGGGACCCAGCTCCAGGAAATTTAATCATTACCAATATAAATAAAGGTCTTTTTAAAAAGCAGTTTTAATAAAAAAAATATTATTTACTTAAATCATTACATGTAAAAAGTTATTACAATGGAAGGGTGAAACTGTATCCTGTGTTCCGTCATTACAGTTTTGACATCAGTTTTAACACGAGTTACTTTTAATCACATGAGTTTGATAAGTCCAGTTTATTTCGGTATTTAGTTTTAATGTTCACGATATTAGGAAAACCGGCGTCCCATTGGTATGAGGTAGTAAAAGGGAGGAGGACTTTCATAGCTTCATAGCTTCATCAGATAGGCATGGATAGTTACTAGCAACCGAGAGCCAGATTTTCGTTAATTGCTCACGACAGGCAGGGCCCACTCAATATTTGCTCGCGACCCACCAGTGTGTTGCGACCCACACTTTGGGAAATCCTGCTATAGGATTCCTAATTTATATCAACCCATAAACCAATTGGACGGTGTAAATAAATAACATTAAATTAATATACCAACAACATTTCTGAAAATATTTTTTTTGTACCAATAAATAAACTGAAGAATTAATATTTTCAAAAAATATTTGGTTTACTTATTTTATTCCCTATTTTCATAATATACATATGTAGATTCTCAAATTAGTTGGATATATTCACAAAGTATTACATTTCATCAAGTAGGTAGGTACTTGCTTAAGCATACTTTTTACTCCTTTCATCTCTGGATACGGTTTGCGTCTATAAATAGTTAAGGTGTTTACGTATTGCCTTAGAACATGAACAACATGACGTAAAACACCTTCAGCGTAACGCTAATTCTGTAAATGATACTTTGTTATACATATTACGTATAGCGAACAATTTTCGCCATCATCGTCATGAATTGGACCACCACCACACTCGAAAAAGCTGAAAATCAGGTGCTCTTGTTCCTACTATTACCGGTGGTATGAATCACGCTTACAATTACAAAATGGCGCCACTGTCGCCACAAATTTATTTCTTTTTCAATACAACAGCAGAAAAGTACAGTCATTATCGTTGCGGTTTTCGTTATCTGTCGATTATCTGATGAATCAGGTGTTTCGTGACCATATATATATTATCACGTTGTCTTCCTGACTGTCAGTAGGTACGACGGCACCGCGGAGGCAACATGGCAGGTGAGTGGCTGATAACGATAACGCAATGATAAAAGAGTTTTCCAAGAAGAACTAGAACATTGTGACGTGGAGTTGTTTTTTAAGCAATGGCCAGGTTTGAATATTTGTGTACAGCAATGTTTGTTGTCTATAGGAAGTACGAAATAGCTTTGATTAATCACAAAATAATCAAATTGAATCACTATGAATCATTTATGGTTTGTACGTTTCAGGTAATTTTTATAATAATTTAAATAATAATTTCGATTAGTTGGTTTGATTATTCGAATTTTACTATAATGCAACTAACTGTTTTAAATAGTCAAATGTCAAAATAATTATAGAAAAATGGCAAAATACGTTGAAAATTCTATTCATAGTTTGTACTTACTTTTTTTTAATTATCTTGAAACTGAACGCAATGAAATAATGCTAATGAAACATTTAAGTAATCCATATAATTACATATTTTTATTATAGGTAATGTAATTTTAATTTAATACATACGTATACATAACTTCACGCCAGTTTTCTCGTGGGGTAGGCAGAGAGCACTGAGTGCCAAATATTTCTATCCTTATAGACCTGCCGCTATTCTTCTACAATCATTTAATAAATAAATATTATTTAAAAATCTCTCAATTGCATAACACATATTCTTCAAGGACTAAAACGAGTAACTTATTTTAATAAAAATATACAATTCTTATGTTAAACAATTAAAGTCTATTTGTACGCCACACCGGCTTTTATAATGTAAATTTACAGAATGTAACTTGCACAAGAAATATGCATGGGACTTTCTTTTCTACTCCAACGTAATACCGTATTAATTGGTTTGCACGATTTTGTTGATAAACGTGTACAGTACCGCTGACGTGGCTACATTCATACATTTACTGAAAGGATTACATTATTGACTTGTCATCAAATTGTACACAGAGCTTAGAACAATAACCTAGTTCTAGAATAATGCTAGTCAGAAATAGTGTGTATTGCTGAACCAAATGAACGTTAAATTTTAATTAACGTTAAATTGTAATTTTAACATTAATTAAAATATACAGTTATAATTAAATACTAAACTTCGTGTATTAAGATTCATTGTTTATCAAAAGTACTTCGTGACACAAAGAATTCTCGATATAATAATAACATTGAAAAATCATTTAATCCACCTTGTACTTTAAGTTAATCAATTTATCAAGTACTGATAACGTTAATCTAGTATGGCACAAATATATGTTGCAATTAACGAGACTATACGCGGGAGTGTTCAGCAAATATTCTGAATCATATCCTTTTTATTTAGACGTCGTCTCGCCTGACATGTCTCACTTTTATTTGAAATTACAAAGACGTATTTCAGTTAATTTCTCTTACCACTACTAGTACTACTCTTAGATTTTTGAGCATTGACTAAATTTCGATTGTACAACCTCTTCGCACCGAGAGCCTTACTTTGCGTACGTTTCATTTTGCAATCGTTTCAATAGTTGAAGAAATTGCGCTAAAATATGTATATTAAAACAATTTTCTAAATTAGATTTTCTAGTAGTGGCTCGGAGTCTGCCCGGTGCCAGTGCCCGGTGTATAGCAATAGGCTCACCACCTATTCCGTAGTGGGACGAAAAAGTAACTGGTGGAGTGTTCTACAATCCTCTGCGTACCTCTTCGGGGATTACAGGCGTGATGTTACTTTAATTTTACTTTAAAACAATTTTATGACGTTAAAAACTCAAAACTGAATAAAACAGTAACGGATATTACAATATTTCGGATAATATTTTAAAATAGTAGTAAAGATAAGTCTAATTTACATGTTTTCCGTTATTTTTATATTTGATTTGCAAGTTCAGTTCATCAAACCAAACCTGTTTTATTTTAATAGATTTTCATAAATCTCAAACACCTATTTAATAGATATGTATAATTTAGACTAATTAATTAATCAATTCTTAGTAGCCTTTTTATATAGTTAAATATATTAATATGTTACACTCAGCTTTCTGCAGTTAGTTTAACAGATAAATATATCCTAACATTCGTAAAGAACTGTTGTCATCGTTAATTAAATATCAGCGTTATCGAGTATTGACAAATGTATTTATATAGGAACGTGTCCTATCTATGGGTGTTATTATTTTCCCTTTGTCTTATCACATATCCATTGAGCATACCGTATGTTATTACTAGATTTCCGTGGCAATTATAAAATTACAAGGAAAATCTTGATCAGGTAACATTAGAAAATTTGCAGTTTGAAATTTAAATAATGGAAATAGAAAGAAAAATGGCATAGATTAATGAAAATAATTGAATTATATTTTTTATATTATATTTATCATTCTTAACTAAGTAACTAGGTGACTAAGGTGCATAAGGTTGATATATATCCCTTACAATGATATGAGAGTATAAGTTAAAATGTATTATTCAGGAAAATATTACGGTTACGGCGCTCCACCGCCTCCCCCTCACCACCCCCCCGGTCCACCTGGGCATGGTTATCCCCCACATATGTATCCTCATGGACCCGGCATGGTCTACTACCCAGTGCATCCAGCGTACTTCTATCCTTATCCCCATCCCCAAGAGCCTGCAATGCCTGTCGAAATTGTCGACGTCAACCCCGAAGATGCCGTGCCAGAATTACCGGGGGAAACAGTCGAGTTGCCTTGGAGTAAGTTGAACAAAAATAGCTGATGTGTCATTCGATGATCCGGTGTATATTACATACAGGTTGTGTTCATAACACATTTGGTTTTACGGAGCTCTAGACACAATGTACTAGAAAGTCATCAATGATGCAAAAAGTGCTTGGGAATGATCTAGCCTAGATTGGGTTCCAAAAAACGGAGAGATAACACCTTGGATTTGAGCATCGTATTTTTTTATTGTAAATTTCACAAAGTAACCAAATCTTTGATAAATAAAAGACATGATGAATATAACTAACCATTCTTGGCATGTAAGCATATAAGTTTCTAACGTTAGTTTCACAAAACTGTATGTATCTTATCTGATAAACATTTGTGTATCACGAGCATAATCATTATCATCGGATTTCGATATAGAATTGTATAAAATCGAATTTCCAAGAATTGAGTAAATATAGATTACGTGTTTGATTAATGATTTATTTATATAATGAGCAATTTAAATTTAGTCACCATCGCGTATTACCTTATGACGTTGCCAAAACTCAGGGAAATACAAAATTCAGGGAAAACTTAGGCAGTTAAGGTGTTATTTCTTCTAGCTTGCCGTGTTTTGTTAGCCAATGTTCGGCCAATCCTCTCTATGGTTCCTTATTCCTCTCCATCTACTCCTACTTGTCCAACATCTTGATAATACAAATCTTCTTTTACGTGTAGACAACAAGCATCTGCTTTATAATTAGTTTTATAGTGAAACTCCATACAGAGTTTTGGCCATTGCTTTCTGTGTTGTCAGTTCCAACATTATGTTTCTCATCATTACGGCCTATTCACCACTTTCTATCTTTTTACTTAATTAATCCATAATCACTGTATATGTTATTTTGAAAATTAAACTTTGAGCTTAAACTAGATTTGCATTAGTGGTCTATCATACAATAATAGAAATATCTATTTAATTTTAATATACACGTCTTTTTTATTCATGCGTATATAAATGTCACAGTATTCGTAAACAATTATCTGCAACATTTCTAATAAAAGTCCTCGTAATTCCAGGCACATACCGTTGGGTTCCAGCTTGTTTGAGCCAGAGAAGTATACCCCCTGGTGCTCTCAGGGTGGGAACTGATGCAGACGGAGAGGAGATTTATGCGGGACGTGCTCCTCATGAGGGTGACATTCTCCCCGCTAAAGTCATCCCCTCAAAGAATGCTTGCTACATTGCATACGGCGGAGAGGAAATCTTAAAAGATCAATTTGAGGTAATGTTGACAAAACCCTTTTTATTTTGAGAGGAGATCAGTATCGGTAACAGTAATAAAAATGTTAACGAGGATGTGAAGAAATGTGAAGCAAAAATTTGTAGCTAATTTGATAAATAAAGAACAAAATATATAACAAAGTTATGATGGAAATGACAACTTAAAATGTATGAGTTATATTACCAATCGGTTAGTAGCAGTTATACGTTCAAGAGTTGGATTTATACCTTAAACTTAACTTGACAAAAGCTTTAGCATCGTTCAGGTCTGCCCCAGGGACTATAACTGTAAATGACGTTGCTTCTGCATCAATTTACAGAAACATCTTTAATACTGCAAACGGTTGTGTAGGTACATTTTTTCTCAATATATTTCCATAATACTTAAGGTAATTATTAGCATGAGCATTAGAAAATCGATAACGATATTACGAGCTACTCATAACTGGTTAACGAGATATATATTTCTAAGAGTTATTGTAATTGGACAAACTTTTTTATTTGTGGACTAAATTTTTATACGCATACAATTTCAGGTGCTGGTCCCAGCCATGTTCTCGTGGCAGTTCTCCACTGGTGGAGCAGTTCCGCCTGGCGCTGTGGAGGCTGGAGTCACGGCCGATGGCGAAAAGTTGTACTTTGGAAGGGTCACGCACGATGGCTGCACCACTCCTGGCAAGGTGTGAAATGTTTTATTGAACGAACATGGGCTACTTTAACTGACATATGGACATTAAAAGCGCTCCTATCCTAAATGCAAACTCTCCTATAAATCTTTATACGTTAAGAGAGTGATTACTCATGTTATAGTCAGGACAGGAAGTGTTTAGCGTATTTAATCACAAATTATTTTAGATCAGAAAAAAGATCCAGACGCAATATTTAGTGTAGTTAAAAATTATACTGAGTCAACGAAAGGATTACCTTCTTTCCATGAGTTA
>DWFO01004820.1:0-11042 GCA_018246595.1 Mimoniades nurscia nurscia
CCCATAATAAAATTCTTCCAATCCGCACTAAAAACACGCGACTCTTAACCAGCAACTACGAATATATACACAAATAACTCAATCCACGTAGACGTTCTGTGTAAGCTATATATCACTGTATCAAACAGTTTCCCGTAGAACAATGCGTCTTCGGCCCTGGATATTATTTAGAAGCGTTTATTCAATTCCACCATTTTGTTTAGAGCACAGATAATAAAGTGTCGACCTCGCGCCACTAGCTCATTACCGCCGCGACCAGCTCTATTGTCTCTGCAAACCATAGAGTTCGCGATAGTGAATGTGAATAGATAGATGCACAGAATATTTATGAAAAAAAAATGATCATCTATGATCATTTTTTTATTAAAAATCCTTGATTTAACTTAAATTAGATGATTTAATTGAAATCACTCCTCGTTTCTCTGCCTAGTTGGTCGTGTTGGTTGCAAGTGCGACTGCCGAACGGGAAGTCCTGGGTTCGATACCCGCGTCGGGTTCTACTAAGTTTTCTAATTTAGATTTTCTAGTAGTGGCTCAGAGTCTGGATACGTGTCCGGTATATGGCAATAGGCTCACTACCTATTCCATAGTGGGACATAAACGTAACTAGCGAAACGTGGGAGTGTTCTACATTCTTCTGCCTACTTTTTCGGGGATGACAGGCGTGATGTTACGTTCACTCCTCTCTTATTCCACCGTGAGACGTAAACTTGTACATATGGAAATGTACTACACACTTCTTCCTACTCTTCTGTTCTGATACACGTCTAAATTCGATCAAACAAAACATTCATCTTTAAATAAACATACAATTTAAATCCGTTGCGATGCTTTGGAAATAACTGATATACAGTTTGTTATACTTTTATCAGAGGACACGGGAGCCACAATTTATACTCAATTAACTTCAACTCTAGCTACCTTAGCAATACATTTTTCAAATGATCCTATTGGAAAGTCAAAAGAATGTGAATGTGTACGTCCGAGTACCGCTAAGCGCAGGGAATGCCGCAGCAAAAAGCAGCATAAAAACGAGCTCTTGAGCCGCCGCGGCAACCTTATTCGGGAGCGGATGCGCGGCCTTGCGAGGTCGTCGTCCATACTCGTCAGTCGTCACACCGCAGCGAGCGTTGTGTTTTGTTTTTGATGATCTATTCCGCGCTCGGCTAGGTGAACAGTGAACGATAATCGGTGAGCAGTGAACGCGGTGTTTAACTGCATGGTGAAGTTCTACTATAAATTCATACAAATTACAATAAATCTTCACCTATAACGTATCAAACGTAACATCAGATCTTTATCTCCTTGAAAAGGTAGACAGAGAAGTGTGTTATATTGCGGGCACGAATCCATACTCCAAGTTGCTTCCAAGCCTTTCAAGTCACAAGAAACTCAATAGTATAATATCGGGAAATCAAACCCAGGACCACTAGAACATCAGTCGCGCTTGCACCTGTATGTTAGAACACCCTCATTCGCTCTGCCCGGTGTCACTCCCATACTCATCATCTCCTCGGAACCGGTCACCACAATTAACTGTACCCGATTTTAGCATCCCAGCGTTACGTAACCACGAGCGCATAACGGACTCATGGCAAATATTACAACGACGTCGCTAATCATTGTTGGTAATATGTATTATGTTTGTATAATTGATTTATTCGAATATTGTCCGCTTTTAACCTCACAATAGAATGTATAGGAGATAACTTTGATTTATCGTTATTATTATTGCAATTATATTCGATAAATTAAAATTTTATTTTATTTCTAATTTGTTCATTATGCCACATATACAACCTACTGTTACAATTGAGAAGAGGTATTTAGTAATAAATTGTAAAAAAAACTGGGTGCAATATACATGTGTTGCATTTTATGATTATTAATTTATATATTTAATATTAACCACTAATATATTATACAAAGTAAAATTTATGATCTCATATACTATTTTCCTGTGACAACATACCTATTCATAGATAGCTCAGAACAGAACTAAATTTGTACTCAAAAAAGCAAATAGCATTATTTGAATGACAACTTAATATGTATATTTATCCTCTAAATATGAACTTAAGCTTACATTAAGAAAAGTAAATTATAGACTATTCATATCGCAGGGACATACAGAAAAGAAATAAACCTTCAAGGAACCACCCACAAATTAGCGAAAATTACTGATCACTGCACAGTCGTAACATAATGACAGGTACAGAATCGTAAGTTAATGTATAATGGTACCTGGCAAAGCCTTACGAGTCGCGCAACAAGGTTACAGTACTGCTGTCATAAAGCATGTCACACGCGACGACAAGATGAGCGACCATCGACAATGTTTTTTTAATTATGTGACAGGCGAGCTATTGGTCGTAACCGCGCCTAGTAGTAAGCGTCTAAAACAAACCACTCATGCCTAGGAAACGCCTATTTATTTTTGTTCTGATTATGTTCCAAATCGTCTGACCTATCTATACGTATCTTTGTGAATAGGACAGACTCTGGCTAGCTGATGGCAGTTAAATGTTTCCGAAACCAGCGTGCATGTACGAAAAGTAATGAATGCAGAATAAGCGCGTCAAGTACAAATATTTGGCACTTGGAACTCTGTGCCTATCGTGTGATGCGATGTCATAATAGTTGTAACACTTGGTAATTTCTATGAATATATAATGTATATAATGAATTGTAAAACAAGTGAGCTATTATATGAAAGTATTTCCTATTGGTAACAGTTACAAGATAATCTAATATGACGCCTGTTACTCCACGCTGCGGGACGATGTTCCGTAAGAAATTCTCACACGTAACGTCCGCTCCACTTCGGTCGTCTCACGTTTGTGAAATTATCCATCGTTGTTTAAATAATATCATACACACTGACACGAGATTGCTACTCGTTAGCCAACTTCCAGGAGCAAACGGTGATTAAGCAATTTGTAATATGTCAATGTTTTGAAAGCGTGTAACAATATCCAAAACGCTACGGACATTATTTATTAAGAACAAAATTTTTTTGTGATTTATATAAGTATTGGTCACATTTATTTTAAAAAATTGCATCGTTGGAGAATTACCTATAAATGTAAAAGCAACGCGTCGTTTAGTGCCAAAAGTTATTATAGAAAGAGAAGCAAAATTACTAACTGTAAACTGTTAAATATACGAAGGACATCCGAAGGTAGTTTTATGAAATGTCCCCGAAAGCTCTTTTTGCTGGTGACGCGATGGACGCAAGAAGATTGACGCTGACCTTCATTACGCGACTCATAAAAACCGCGGTATTGTGGAAGGCGGAACGGCACCCACGTAACTATTTATATTATCAACAAAAGCCTTTATACTTCACGACTTGCGACCATACGACAGAAATATCGTACCTATCGATTTATGAATACGAATACATTAGAATGACATTAAAACCAGTTAATAAAATGACCGTAACCCATGATTGCCGTCTTACATAATAATAAGCAGAATTTCTGACAAATTGAGCAGTTAATATCATTTATTCAGTTATTACTGAAAATAATATGAAATATGCAGATCAATCTCTTCAGATTGCTTATTAGTTTTTCTTTCATATTCAATTTCATTACAGCTAAGAAACCGCGCAACTGTCAGCAAAACCTCTTCAATGCCCGTAATCGCATAAATGTTAACGCGGTTGGGATACTTGTACCTATCGTATATGTAATTAGCATGAACAAAAATATGAAAAAGAATACGTTTGTTTTAAGCCAAAATATTGTCGATCAAAGCCATTAAATCTAAAGTTATATTTAAATGAAATATATGCAAAGAGAGAATTAAGGAATGTAATATTGTAAATAGTCAGGATTTCAGCTGGGTGGATGGCAATAGCCCCATCCTCCATTCCACAGGATGTGGGAGTAGGAACGACACTTCTCTGGTTACCCCTTCAGAGAACAACAGGCGTGATGTTACGTCATTCTATATTGTCGATTGAGGCGGTCGTGAGTAGTCTTTATCGTAAGGAATGATAAGCAAAATCTGCAGCAGGAAGGCTTTGCGGCGCGTGGGAAAACACATACTTAGAGCTGCGTCACATGCAACAGTTTGTGCAGTACCTACTGTACGTACTATAAAGCTTAATTTTCACACCATCGAAATATAAAGATAACCCCACGTAATAAAAAACTGACATTCGGAATGCCAAGTGTACCAAATATGTTATCTGTTAATATATTTATCACGGCAACAAACAATGGACAATATTACAAGAGATGGAACGATCTATCAGTTGTAAAGAATCAGTTATTACATTTCTTTTTTACTTAATATAATACCTAAAACAGTCTGACATAGAAGTTTTTTTTACACAAAATATATATTTGTCACCCCCACGAACACTATAATTAAAATTAAAAATTACCTACGCTTAAAATACATTATTTCAATATATTAAACTATTTACTTAATTTCTCCCTCGATATTCATACAGAATATAGTATTTATACCGCATTAATTCCAACTAATATTACAAAAAAACATGTGGTAGTAAATTTTTTAAATGAAAAACAAGCGCACCACCCTATGTGAAAGTACCTTTACGCTCATTACATAAAAATCATTCGCGACAGCGGACCGCTAACGGGTACAAAAGGAAAACAGGAAAATCCCAACAGTACACCATTCCACGGCAAATATGTACAAACATATATCAAAATTGGAAATCTAATCGCCCTCCATGCGAGACCTGATCATCAATCCAGTTCAACAGAATTCGTACATCTTAAACAACGCTATAAATACCTAAGGTGCACAAGATTCCGCGCGTTTTAAATATCCCGAGATATGTTTTTATTAACATTAAAATGGTCCATAACAATAATAACGTAGTGTAATTTCTTTCACTTGTCCTCGTCGAGATCTAACGGATATTGCATCTGTGACCATTACTGTAATTTTCAGTAACCTATATCTACATTAAAGCATATAGATATATGTATTTCCTTATTACTGTCTTGTTGTTATTTTATATGCATCGTATATGTTGTCTTACTTATCCGTTGTTTATACGAGTATCTCAGACAAGTACAGATTATATAAGTGGCCTCGTTACTTCTGCTTAATAATACAGTCGTCTTAGTGGTCAGCTTCACACAATCTTTGTGACATATATCTTATAACTAAATGACAAGCTCATCGGGTTACTTACATAGAACAAGTGTGAGAACGGTGTCGGGTTCGACTCCCGGCCACCGCAAGTGTCACGATTTCATTGCGTTATAGTTATTACTACTGTAACAGATACTGAGACAAATAACACGGGTAGGCCTTTAGGTCTTAGGCTTTGGGTCCGGTTTGCAAGAGTTGAATATTACCTGAATGAGGCCACCAGTCGCAGTCCTCCCCACAGACCATTTAATAAGATCGGTTTTGATAATAATGCTTTGGAAAACTAACACTGACCTCGATTATCATTGGCCAAGTTTTTACATGCCGATCTCAGTAGGCTGCTCTTAAATTTGTAGCCCTTTTAACATTCCAGTATTAGATGTGGAATTATGAATGCCCTTTCTCATATGCGATGCTTCGGACATATTTAGAGAATGGCTGATGAAAGAATGACGAAGAAGATATACAATGCGGATGTTAATGGACGCTGGTGCCGAGGGAGATCAAGACTCACGTATCTTGATCAAATAGGCCAGATACTTTCCGATGGGGGAGGCAGAAGTCTCCGAAACCGATGTGTAGGTATGAAGAGAGTGATGAATGTGGAGGAAGCGCGGCAGGTCTGTAAGGATAGAAATATTTTACAGTCGGTGCCCTCTGCCTATCTTGGTACGGACCTGGCGTGAAAATATTTATATACGTATGCACTATTAGACATGAATCTATTCACAAAATGAAAATTATTTTAGCCATTATACCTACGCCACGTTGGTGAAATATGGGTAGACAGTCGGAAAGTATTATACTTTACTTGAAAAGGAAGTTTCTAATTTACTAGAGCAATATTTAAAAAAACTAACACTAAGCACAAATCCGGCCTCCAAGCCGCTAATTACTAGGAATTTCAAGTTAGAAAAGAACCGATAGTATCCGACCCGCCGCGGCGATCGCACCTAGGCTCCCTTGATCACTAGTCGCACTTGCAAATATCGATCAACTAGACCTCAGGAATCCTCTGAAATTTAAAAGAGGGTATCAACGTTGGATCTCTCGCAATCAATAGCAATTATTTTTATATAAAAAAAATACCACTCACATCATAATAAAATGCGACAACAATCTTTATTTACGACATTAAATAACACCAAATATGTATATTACGAACCGACCAATTTGTAAAACCACTTGAGGTGACAAGTACCTACACAAAAAAAATAAGGCACTCGTCGTATCGCCGACTATGAACAATATACAACTTAGTATGGAGTGAGGTATACATGATAAAAACGGCGAGGAGTCAGGCAAACATATCTCCTTGGTCTAAGGAAATAAGGGTGTAATTTACCCGTTCTCATACGCCCAAACTGGCAACTCATCTAATGGAATTTCTCCGATACGTCAAAATTTTGTAACGACGGCCAATAATCTTCGTGTAATTGTGTTAGTCCGTATCGGGGCAGAGTAAGAACACATTCCCCGACATGCCAGGATACGTATGGCGCGGTCTATCGCCGTCGAAAAACATCGTTTATCTCTTGGCTTTTTTTCTCTGGCTACGAGACCTATATTTCACTGTGACCTAAAAAAACATTAAAAATGGCCACCAACTCGGAGAAATGAATAACGACCGCAATAATTGCAATGTTTCATTCTCCATCACCGTCGTTACTCTTAACTCGGGTCGCCGCTAACAGCCATATTTGGTACGTCGCCGTCCTCAGTGCGCCCCCGTTCTCTCGCGGCCTTCAATAGCCCTTTACCTTTAGCTATTTGTACGTGGAACAAATGATTACATTTTAATTAAACGTTAATGTTCATTTTTTTTCCTCAAATAGGTAACATATGAGTACACTTCAAAGGAAACTGCAGTAGCAATGTTTGCTGGTAAAGGACAAAAAGATTCAATCCCATTGAATTGTAACTTTACTTAGTACTTGACTGCCTGGATACAATCGCGACTGCCGATCGGCAGGTCCTGGGTTCAAACCTTGTGTCGGGCACTTCTGGATATTTTTAGCGGTAACTCGGAGTCTGGAAACGTGCCCGGTATATGCCAATAGGCTCACCACCCGTACCATAGTGGGACGTAAATGGCACTGATGAAACGCGGGAGCCTACTTCTTAGGGGATTACAGGTGTGATGTTACGTACTTTACATAGTATTATCATAAAATGCTTTAAATTACTTCAATGATGACAGTGCAATAATATACTCGGGTGATGATAGTCTATCAGCGTGATAAGCCGTCTGTGTTTTGTATACTGTACGCCTTTTCGAAGAATAATAATACATATTTCTCAGTCATAATCAGCATCATCGCCCAGTTGGTCAGGGACCACATCTCAAACTGAGAAGGGTTAAGGTCGATCCCTGCCATGCTGGCTAAGTACATATTGGCAGTTTTTACACGCCTTACAGAACATTCTAAACAGCCCTACGGGGTGCAAGATTTCTCAAGATATTTTCTTTCACAAAAGATATTCAATCTTATCCCACATAACTATGTGAATAAGGAGGTGGGCCCAAGGTTTATAACCCAGGTAATAATATAACATTACGACTATATCTCCACAAAAGATTAGGCAGAGGCGTGTAGTTCTGCCACTTTTCGCCAGCTGTATTACACGTCTCCAGGGAAGGCGATAAGTTTTTGCCATACATGGAGCAATTCGGATTAAGCGCTACTTGGAGTTTAAAGTTTTAGACACACAATATTTTTTGGCCCGAACAGCTATTTTATTTATTATTCATTATTACGTTGCAACATAGTCACTTAATGACCATATAAAATAAGAAGTCAAACTCCAGTTGAACATACGCACACTCATTGCGCAATAGTTCAGTCGATCTCCAACCGCCGTGGGCGCCGCCCACCGCCAACCTTACATAGAAAAATAACCATGTTTAACGTTCTCTTGCTAAACACAGTGTTTGGGCGGCCGGTGTAGACACCTTCGCGAGGTTGTAAAATTCCACGGTATTAAGTCAATAACATTGCATTATAAAGTATAAGCGTTAATTGTATTAATCACATTAAACAAACATGTTTATAGTGTACATAGTTAATGTGTATATAGTTAATGTATACAGTTAATGTTACATTAACATTAACTGGCCCGTTGATGCAGTGGTTAGTGAACCTGACTGTTGCGCCGGGGGTCGTGGGTTCGATTCCCACCCAGAATAAACATTTGTGTGATGAGCACAAGTATTAGTTCTGTGTTTGGGTGTAAAAAAAATATCTATTTAAGTATATATTTATATGTATGTATGTAGTTTATCAGCCACTTCAGGACACACGAGGCAGTCATGGCAAGTGGGTACCGTCGCCTATGATATTTCTTGCCTTGAAGGAACTTTTTAAACATCCGAAAGGAGAACTATAGCTCATTCTACAGTTTGCACGTGGGACTTACAACGACATAAACAATATAGTAAAATTAATAAAATAAAGTGATATAGCCACAAAAAAGTGATATAAAAATTTCATTAACAACGTCTTAAATTATTATGTCCAAATGTTGAACAAAAACTCAAAACATACAAGACATAAGACCGTTTGCTTATATCAATTAAAACAGGAGTAATTCTTCAAAATGATTCTGGTCTGGTCACAAGATAATTAAATTCCGCTCGCAATAAACATCTTTCACGGTTGTAACGTCGAAATTATCTTTGCCCTCAACGGAAGTGCTTTTGACTTTACCGCGAAAACACCAAGATGGCGGCTGTTTTAGCGGGAGTAAATGAATTATGAGAGCGGCTGTCAAAGAGTTTAAAAGCGGTTAAGTGTGAAAGACAAGCTTTTAATTGATGAAAATCTTAAAAGCACAATCCCTAACGTTATTGGATTTGTCATCTCTTGGAGTACAGCGCGTGCCTTATCGTCTTCGATCTGCGATTTTAGTGAGGCAAATCTCATCCGAGCCGAACTTTGTCTACTCAAACATTTATAACGAAGGTACATATACATATAACATCAAAATAGCTTAGTATTATGTTTAAACTCGGTTCTGTAAGGACAAGTTACTAAGCGATTTAATAGTGTTTTTTTACTGGTATCTATACTCTAATACTTGAGGTTTTCTACAACGCTACAATTTATGTGTCTGTTTAAATTGAAGATATTAGTCCAGTTACAAGCTACCGACAAACCTAGAGTTGATCTAATCGCGATATAGTACGTTTATTACTCTTAAAGAAGATTTTGATTAAAAGTGAGCTCTTACACGATATTTACATGCAATACTTTTTTGGTCACAATCATCATTATCATCATCAGCCTATCGCAGTCCACTGCTGGTCAAGAGCCGCCTCTGAGATGTTATGCCCACAATCCCCACGCTGGGCACGCGGGTTGAGGGTGGCAGAGGACAGCGTTTCGCGTAGGACAGCCTTTAGTTACAACAGAATGTATTTATTCAAAAATATAAAGATTGTAACATTTAAAATGTGGAAGTAGCTTTTTTACGTCATCCCGGAGCATTGATGTGGGGCTCTTCGGAAAAGTCGCTAAGAGAATTTTCTTTCACAGCTGGTCAAGCATTAGTCACTCCTCAGGTATTGTCGATGTTTACAAGCAATGGTGACCACTTACCATCAGGTGTCCATTCTGCTTCTTTGCCAAGTTACTTATAAAAGAGGTGTACCATATCATAAAGGTAGGGATTGTATCTTTTCCCATAGAAAAGTTTAATTCGTTTTCATATTGCCTGTGGGCCAAGTACCTAAGTCCTAGTTTCGTTAAAATTTTCTTAAGTGACTTCCATTACTTAAGGATTTTGAACTTTTGACACTTATTCCTTGAATCCCTTCGCATTTCCGCTAATTATTTTGCTTTAAACGAAGGGTGGCCTTTTGCAGGTGGATGGAAGGATGGCAGCATAAACACCAATTTCTATATAAATAATGTCGAGGGATGAAATTTTCTGTAAACGATTATCGAAGCGAAGTGAAGGGAGATTTGGATAAAATTGGCAAAAATATTTTGACTCAAAGCCGACATCCGTAGCTCTAACAAATTACTTTACATTTAGTAAACATCTGGCATGATAATTTAATTGTCAATCGAAATATACACTCGCGTGCAAAACTATGGAATCACTTACTGGTGACTTGCTACGAACTTATTTAAAATGAACCTTATCGACAAATATGTTTAAATGTGGTATTATTTTAAAGGTTACAGTTTCATCTACAAAATGATACTACATTTGCGGAAATCAATTTCGTATTATTGTAGTATTGAATAATAAGACTTTTAATAACACCAGAGACCTACATACTGCTTGTTATATATTTTAGACAGGACAGTTGTAGGAACGAGAATAGGAAATGTGCTCGGCCAGTGCTGTGTAAAGCGCACCACTTCCGCTCTGAAAGTCACATCCGGTGGGAGCCGGAGTGTTCTAATTTCGAACGGCTCAACTCGTTCGAGAGACGGAGATACGATATGAAGCTACATAACGTTTCATACATTCGCAATCATATATTAATTTAATACATTTTATTATTGTTATTATTATATCATCATGTGATGTTCCTTACGGGGTAGACAGAGCACACCGAAAGTAAAATATGTATATACTTACAGAGATTGAGTGCATTGATTTCATATTTATTTATTTGTTTATTCTTTTTTTAAGGGATAAAAGGGCGTACTTAATGTTTAATGGCATTCTCTTCTGGTCAACCTTGGGTCATGGAGAAAGAATGTGGTAGGTGTATACTATAATAATATCAAACATAGGCCAAAACACATGCAATAATACATAAATAATACGAAATACATAGAGAAGAATTTTTTAGGACAAAAATATAAGCATATTACCTACTCGTATATACATAATATATTTCGGAGATGTGTAGACAGGTTCAGAAATAATAGATTCACTTAAAA
>DWFO01004821.1:0-11042 GCA_018246595.1 Mimoniades nurscia nurscia
GGTCGAGCACTACTAAATTTTCTAATTTGGATTTTCTAGTAGTGGCTCGGAGTCTGGATATATGCCCGGTGGCAATAGGCTCACCACTTATTCCATAGTGGGACATAAAATTATCTGATGGAACGTGGGAGTGGTCTACATTCCTCTGCCTACCTCTATGGGGATTACAGGCGTGTTGTTTACTTTTTTACTTTTTGTCTTGCAATAACTTTGTTATTATATAATTAGTGATGATAAAAAATATACATACGACTATATCTACCTTACATGCAGCACGCGATCGAAGTGCAATCTACTACAGATATCCTCATAGCCAGCCGCACCACTGAGTAGCTAAGAACAATGTTTTCTTTCAAAAAAACATATATTTATATGTAGGTACATATATATTATGTAGTTTGTCAACAATCTGGTTACCGTAACACAAGCCCTCTCGCTGTGGTTGAAATGTCCCAAGACACTGTTATTATTAAAAAAAATTAAATCAATTGAAGAACGCTAAATACGACACGAGCTACGATTTAAGAAAATACGAAAGAAATTGGTACGTAACAGAATCTCACTTCTTTTATTAGAGATATCTTTATCCAAATATTTATTTTGAAAGCTTTTTGTTATAAATAACATATTGTTTCACGTTTACGTTTTTAGTACGTACGTAACATACGTAACATCAGTCCTGTAACCCTCGATCAGGTAGGCACAGGAATGTAGCACACTCCCACGTTTCACTAGTTAAATGTTAATGTTTGTTGTAAAATTTATTTTACATTACACGCGACAGCATTGACAATTTGAACGGCGGGGACTTTTTCAATAGTCAAAATGGATGTTGAACGCCATAAAGTTTACGAAAAGATGAATGAAAGAATCATTCACCACTTAATTATTTTCATATCACATTCTTCGCATGAGAAAGTGATACATCGGAGCGTAATTATACGCCGATAATGTAAAAACAGTCGCTTCCTGACACGTGAAGATGTTATCATTATCACCTGTCACGAGCGATGTCGTTCAAGTTTATGACATCATTGACTGGATTAATTTATTACGTAACTGCATATATGTGATGTATATGTAAATTGTTAATTAGCCATAAAAATGTATTTTTAATTGCATCGCGCGTTTCTTTCCGTAAACATACGTGTTGTAAACTTTAGTAGTAAATGTTTCGTGACTATTTACACATGCATATATATGTATAATTAAATGATGTACCGGCTTGACCTCCTGACTTCTAGTCGCCACCGCGACCCCAACGCGGTTGGCGCGAGCATATGAAGAAAGACTCTCGATAGGTCCAAAACTAAGTGGGTTTTCCCTCAAAAACATGTAATTTAAGCTCGCGTAAGTAATATGTGCCTTTTCATTCATGTAATAATACCAAAGTCCCATGGGACAGTCTCAGATTCTGCTTATTTTGTTGATACTTCATTTATTAGCAAACACGTTTCGTCATACGATAATAATCTGCTTTTAATTTTGCGAAATTATTACACTCGATTATTTGCGAAATTATTAGATTCGATTGATTATTAAATGAAATTTTTGATAATGGTATGTCTAAACAAAACTTTCAACACAACACGACATATAAAAATTAAAATATGTATTTATTAATTGCCCTGAACTAGTAGAATGCATTACTAATAGGGCACTCGCGTGGTCGATTTTCAACCAAGAATATTCATATTTAATTACCTGAGCTAGTGTGAAAGGATGTACGATTAAACATGTAAAAGTATTTTAAGAATAGACCTACGAGTGTCATTATCATCATCATCAACCAATCTCAGGCCACTGTTGTACATAGGACACAGACCGCGTCAAGTCTTCGGCTTGCGGCATCAATCTTCTGCCTGCAGCCCTTCGCACTTCGTCATCTATAAGATCTATATCTTACAGTAAACCTATTACCCAAAGGTAATAAGGTGATGACGTCAGATAGGATCCGGGCATAAGGCATACCAAAAACGACGTGGTACAACAAAAATCAAACAAAACAAAAACAAAATCCGCGTACAATGGCACACACGATTCGCGCGCTACGCGCCAGGAAATCAGACGGAAGGTATGCGTTCACTGTCGTGCGGTATTTTTTGTCGTATACTATTACAATTATATCACACGCATATCCTGTTAACTTGGTGTTCAACATTTCCTATAATACTACAATTAGAATAAACAAGGCTCAAAGTTACCCAAGCCTTGTTTGGATAGGCACTTTAACTTTCCTAACAAGTTTCTGTAATCTTAAGAAGACCCTTATCTATGAATCCTGCTTTTTAATATAATTAATATTTAGTGTTGTAGCTCCTAAGTTATCGTATGAAACGAATATTAGTGTTAGATGCGTAACTCTGAAACTACAATGAATAAGCTCAATTCAACGGGCTATATAGTTTGAACATTGTTATTATCCGACTGCCGGGTAAAGATCTCTCAGAACTTCGCTAAGCCTAATAGAAATAGACTCTACAATACTAGTTCAGCGGCGGTCAGCGGAGATATAGATAGAAGACTAGTTCATTTTTAAGAAGCTTCTTCAAAGCTGCCTAGAAGCATTCGATACAACTTAATAATAATAACCCAAAATAATAATAACCCTGACCATACAAAAGTTGGTATGTATGTAGATACACGTATTTCAAATATGATTTTAAAATGAACTGTAAACATTTTATAATGGTTAAGTATACAAAAAACTAACGAGCAACATAACGCAATAGTTATTAATAATAATAAAGCTTAACATTATATATTTATCATTCCAGTCACAATAAAAGCCACATTCCGACGTATTCCTAACGCGTCACGACCTCTCTCGCGCCGGCATGAGCTTCACTTCCTACAGCTCACGAGCTAGTTTAAGGCTGCATTAATTATTATTAGTTGACGTAACAGCGTAATTACTCCAAGAACAATGGAAAAACACCCTTCTCTCCTACATTGAACGTTCATTTCACGCAGTAAGCTGTTAAATATTAATAATGATTTGGCTTTGTACTGTTTATACATTGGGAAAAAGGTAACCATAAACTATAGAGTGAAGTGTATTTAAATCTGTTTGTTCTGTGTACTGTTGTGGAATTGATAATTTCGGTGCATTTCTTTTGTTGTTTATTTTTGATATTCTTGTCAAAAAAATTACAACAGGCTAACGAATCTTATCACTACTTATATCCAATTTAAACAGTATGAATAGGCACTCACGTAAAAATTTCGATTCATTGCGATAACATTGTTAGCCTGATTGATTAAAATTCAACCTTCCGCTCTGGCGTCCTGAGTTAAAATCTTGGCACTCAGCTCTTTACAAAAAAAAATGTGCGTTTTAAAATTACATATTATTTATTTGTCGAATATGTGAAAAAAACACCGCGAGGAAACCTGAAACTTCATATTTCCTCATAATGATCTCCAATACGTGTTAAGTTCGCCAACCTGATTACTTTTATAATTACCAACAATTTTGTTTATTATTTTATTCAAACTGCCATGTTAACATAAGATAATACGCTTTTATTTCCCCGGAGGGGGAGGCAGAGGAGCGTGATACCCCACGTTTCATCTGTTATATGTCTCAAGAAATAAGGGTTGTGCCTATTGCCACACACCGAGCACAAATCCAGACTCCAAGTCACTACTAGGATTATCAATATAGAAAAGCCAAGTAATATAATAATACTAAACTATCGAACCCAGCAGCTCTAGCACAGCAATCAGTTCTGCAACAACTACACTTTCAACCGTTTAAATGGAACTGTTTCATTTCGGAACAAACAATAATGGTGCGTGTATTGGAGTTGGAACATTCATTAAAATGCCGTCACACGCAGTTAAGTGCTGTCCCATGTTCGTTTTAGACGGTACACGTGGTGAAAGTGGGTAGGCGCAGGGCTACCGAAATGGGTGCCATCGTTGTTCGCCGCGGACTCGTCCCGAATTGAGCAAACTCGGTCAAGTGCACCATTAGAACGTACAACTTACTCGCGAAGTACTAGTAGGTAATGGAACGACTACGAGTATTTACAAACATAGATGCTTTTATATACATTTCCCAATCGTTAGTGAATACAATAAATCGTTAATCACTCGGGTCATCAAGCGATAAAACGAAATTGTCCTGCACTCAATATTTGCTGTAATTATATTAAAATTAAACCCGATATAACTTAGTGAATACTAGACGTAACATCGCGACTGTAATCCCCAAAGAGGCACGCGGAAGAGTGCAGTACACTCCCACGTTTCACCAGTTACGGTTACGTCCCACAATGGAATGGGTATTGCCATACACTGAGCATATATCCAAATTCGAGCCACTACTAGATACAGAAAAATGCAATAGAATCTGAACCCAATCTCAATCGGCAGTCGCGTTTGCAAAGCAACCAACGAGGCTCTGAATATTGCTATAAAACTCCATCTCCACTCAAGATTATATCTCTTCACGTCCACCTACAATAACTATATTACCCAAATACAAACTAGGTACGAGCGGGATCCTAATCTATCATTATCGACATTACCACGTCTATGCTAATCGACAAATCGACTTGTCCGCATTGAGAACGTAATTCCGTCAAAGAGTACTCAATAACAGAAGGTGCACTCAGTAGCAAGATTTATGAGCCGACCGAACGCAGGCGTAAAGTGGAGCCGATTGTGCCTACGCACATAAAATGTGAGCTCACGAATACAATGACGGGAGTTTATGGATTGCAATTATCACTCATGGTATGCTGATATGTTGCTGGGTGAAGAGTGAGATCTTTATTCTATTAAAGCCTATTATTAGTGCCTGTTGAATATATAATACGGTTTTTTATTATTGCTGTACATTGCTTGTTTTGGGATCCAAATGTGTCAAAAGCGATTGATAAAAGGTAAATGAAATTTAAATGTAAATTGAATACCAAATTAATGGAACATGATAAAATCCTCCTCTATGCAGACGCTGTATGTCAACTATTTATTACGAGTATATTAGCCGCGTAATCGCAGCCCTGGTAATGTGACTGTTGACAGGAAAATCTATCACAAAATCAAATACTATTACGTCATCTACGAAGCCTGTACGATTTCCAAAACTATAATTATTCCCTGTCATGCTTAAATCTGTCTCAGGTTTTCTAGCCCGCAACCGTAACGCGGGGAATTGGTCCGGATTTGGAATCAAAACGGAATAAAATTTCAAAAAACAAATATATTTTTCATGAGATTCAAATGGTGCTGATGATCTGAGGTGCCTACTTAATAATTATATCCATGAGCAATCACAAAAATTAATACAGTGCAACAAACTCGTAAATCTGACGGATCCTCTTAAATTATATATTAGATAGACCTTCTAGATTGTTCTCTTACCAGCTCTGATGCGATGCATTGTGGGCGCTGCAGTTTCGAAATTACCCGAATTAAATAAGTGATCAGCATTATGCATTTGGGGCTGTCATTTGCAATGTGGATTTGGTACTTGAACTGCTTATATAATCGCTCATTTATTAAAAATGTATTTAAAACAGTCTATAGAAATATATTTAGAAACACAATACGTTGTATGTTTGAATGTATTTAAAATGTATAACTAATTTATTTTATTCAGTAATTGTAACTTCAATGGCCAGACCCTTGTTACGCTCGTAGGAGCTTAGCACTATCAATATAAAAAACACTTTTCAGCAATATCAATAATATAAATACGAATCGACATTTGTTCGAAACTATTTATTTATTTAGGTATTTATTCTTTATTTAAACCAAACTGCATAGACTTTGACTGCCTCGTTGGTCGTTTTGGTTGCAAGTGCGACTGATGATCAGGAGGTTCTGGGTGTAATTCCCGTGTCGCGCACTACTAAATTTTTCTAATTTAAATTTTAGAGTAGTGGCTCGGAGTCACGATATGTGCCCGGTGTTTATAAATCTAAACACACAAAAATACGAAACTATGCAATAATCTTTCTATTCTTCTTCCTATCTTCTAAGCGTTGGGAAAGTTCAAAATGTCATCGAATCGAAACTATGTATAAATAAATCGCGTGACAACCGCTACGTGTGAAATAGCCTAATGTTCATTTATAACTACAAATTAGAAATTGTACTAGGCCCGGCGGCTCTCGGCGCGGAACTCGCGGTTGAGGTGCGCGCCGATCTTTATCCTCAGCCACTCAGGAGCCAGCTTGATGAAGAAGTACTGCAAATCGAAAAATCATTCTATAACATTTCCTTTCTTTATTCATATTAGACTTTTCTAGACCATTTCATTTCTTGACTAATAACTAAATTTTAGTATTCCACATTAAATCTTACAGAAAAAAAATGGTTTAGAGGTTTCCCTGCAGCCACGTGTAGTTTACTGGGCAAAAATTATGATCTATGTTTCAAGCAACTAATTTTTACACATAATTACATGACACGGCTTAATTCACGCAGGTTTTTTCGACATGTCCCATACGAAGTCCTCCTCTACGGGACGGAGACCGCGCTGCAATTGGCGGGAGCTCATGAAGCAGGACTTCGTATGGATAAAATTTTGTTTTAAACAATCCACGTATATAAGCTAACCCCTTGATGTTACACATGCTCACCTGGATGCCGTGCACCCAGTAGCCGGTGGTGGTGTGCACTCTGCCCAGCGCGGCCGCGGCGTGCCGGCCGTACGTCGCGGCGTCGGGCACCAGCAGGTTGCCGTCCAGCAGCCGCCGGGAGAACGTGTTCATCTTGGTGGACACGAACAGGGGGGACACGTGCTGGACGTAAATGCCCCGCGGCGCGTATTCGTCGCGGATCGCGAACGTGAAGTTCCTCACGTAGACCTGCAGGCAGTTGGAGTTGGATTATTTACACATGTATTGTAAGAATTTTGGCGATTTTTAATATACATGCCTGTAATCACCGAAGAGGTGGGCAGAGGAATGTAATATACACCCATCGATTCACCAGTTACGTTTACGTCCCGCTATGGAATAGGTGGTGAGCCTATGGCCATTACCGGGAACATTTCCAGACTCTAAGACACTACTGGAACATCTTGTTTAATATATTCTTTTGCAAATTTAATATGCCTTTCAATCCGAATTAACGTTCACGACCACTCATTCTGAGAAAAACTGAATCCAACAATGGAACATTAAGAAGATTGATAGCGATTAATAGTCCGTCCGTTTGGAACACAAAAGTTTAATAAATAGTATCTTTGCAAAGTTTACATAATTACATTGTCACTACGATTTTGACGAGGTTAAAATGACAACGACTCTCTTAGCTGAGTAGACGTAATTCTCGTATTACATTATTTTCCTGAAGCAGACGTCTTAAACCCAATGACCCAGCCGTCAATACTCCCAGTTCTTGTCAAATCAAATCTGCATTAGTCATGATTGGTCTTTCGCATGACTATACACTTTACAACCCTCAAGAATATTCGCAAAATATTCTTACGGAGTCTTTAATCGACTACTTTGGTATTATTAAGTTGCGGTCTCAGAATGGAGCATGACGCTGCATCTTTACAGCACTCTAGAGAGAGATTGTGGTTAGGGAGCGCCAAAAAATAAAATTAATTTTGATAACAATATGTACCTTAGAAGCAGCGTACACCGCCATAAGCGGAAGAGGCTGCAGCTCCGACCCCGACGAGACGTTCACTATCGCACCCCGTCCTCTCTCCAACATCCACGGCAGCACCATCCTCGTCATGGACGTGACCGCCACCACGTTCACGTTGATCATCTCCCACGCCTTCGTGGCGGGCAGCTCGCACAACGGCATCGGGTACTCATACTGCACTCCCACATTATTAACTGGAAATTGCCGACGGAATAACGTTACACACGGCTTGCTATGAGAGTCAGACGACTAGTACTTCTACTTTTACTCTACCATTTCTTTTAGTACCTACTTCTTCTACTAGTACTTCCACCTCTAATAGATCTTCAGACAACCAATACCAGACAACTAGCACTGAATGTTCAGTGTGCAGATGTTACGGCGATAAGGGTAAAAAATTATATAAACAAACACTAAGAAATATATTTTATCACCCACCTAAAATTCCCACGGGGATATCTTTGAGCTGCTCTTCGATTTTCTGGTACACGTCTGTGCCTTTACTAAAGTCTGCCACGATTATCTTTGTCTTCACGCTGTGTAATTTTTCTGCAAGAAAACACTGCTTGTACAATGTTCATATAAATAACTTTATCTAAATCGTAACTTAAATACATTTATTGTGTAATGTAATGTCACTACATCACCTTATTTATGTATTTTTGAATTTTATTACAATATGATTTTATAAGATACAAAAATATACATTCAAATTCGTTTGCTGTATGAATTATCGTAACTAAAACTTTGTAATTTATTCATAAATTCCGATTTTTTTTTTATTACATTACAATTAAATATTCTTATGATTAGGTATATACATATAACATGCAGTAATTCACTTCCTCAACTGTTTTTTATAAGTATACAATTTTAAATAAAAAGCTTTAAATATTTATGTAAATGTCCAATTACACAAGGTATCTATAGTATGAAGAGAGTGATGAATGTGGACGAAGCACGACAGGTGTGTAAGAATTGAGATATTTGGCACTTTGTGCTCTCTGCCTACCTCGCAAGGGACCTGGCGTGAAGATATGTATGTACTTTTCTTATAAACCAATGGAATATACTCGTATGACAGAAATCTAGTCGCGTAAGGAGGTCAAAAGCTATTGTTACATCAAATTGGCAAACATGTAAAGTGATGAACTAACTTGCTAATGCGAGAATGGCTGACTAAACATGTCACCAATACAATATATGAAGAAAGTACTTGTCGTTACATACGTACAAACAATATATGTAGGTACCTATTTATGTTAAACGCATTAACAAATACCTCATAAAGGAGTGTTAAGTTCTGGCTGTTTTATTCCCAACCATTTCATGTAGCAAAAATGAAACAAAAGAAAAGATTATTGAACGCCAGAAACAAAATTTAAATCATATTTCCAGTAATACTTTAAACTTTAAATAATAAATGTGGGTGTCATACAAACGGTTCTTTAGTTAACATAATTTACCATGGAAGTGGATAAATCATGATTATGTTTACATAATGTGTTCGTGAAAACTTTTTTTTTTCAGGAATTTATTTCGATTGATATTGCATAGGAATTTATATAATAATCTAAAGACATAATAATAATCTCAAATCTCTCTACTACTACTAATTTCCCCTCTCCCCAGCGCTGACTCCTTCTCTGATTTAACACCAAATGGTTGAATGCAACAAAAAATACCACAAAACATTTTATCATTACCTATTTCGCCAGCAACGTTTCTCAGCTTCTCAGGGTTCCTGCTAACCAGCACCACATTAAGACCCCGCTGCGCCAGCTCCACGGCATACTGCTTCCCTATGCCGTCTGTACTGCCCGTTATTACTGGAACAAATTAGGTATCACTTATATACAATTAGCGCAAACAAACAAGATCCTTTACTACTTTTGATCCCATTTCTTCTTACGTACTTCTTATTCTTATATTTAGTATTATTTATCGAGGTAATGGAACACTTCGACACGAAATACTATTTAAAAGGTCTCATAACTTGTTCATACAATTTTTAAACGGCTGCCGGCCCCGTGGTTGTTTTTCTTTATATTCCGACGGACGGATTATATTTATATAAGTACGTGTGCGGACGGACGCGAGCGTAAAACTTTATTTTTTCTAAATTAACTTATGCCTATTGCATGTGGACATGGTTAATACATAGTGCGGTTTGCGTCATCTACAAGTTACCGTCGTCCAATCGACAATAAAGAAGGTAAATATTGAAAGCGAGCTCTAAGCGTGCCAGCGGCGATTATTTCCGTAATTTCAAGTTCATGTTGACGATGCAAAGACCACAAGACGTGTACAAATATATCTCGAGACATTCGTATGTTCACTTCCCTATTTAACCTATTCGTGGAGTTCATTAACATATTTAAATAAAAAAAAAACAAGGAATAATTTTATTGTAATGGTGTTTAAAAAAAATTATGGCGCAATATGTAATATAAACGCGGTGAAAAATGAATGTATAATTTAAAATATTGTTTTTATTATCAGCGTAATCTATGTAGTGACTAGTATATATATTCAATTTTATAAGCCGCTGTGGATTTGATGATCATTTGGGAAATATTCTGAACTTTTGATCTCTCAAAGAATGGCTATTAGTTCATGTTTTATTTCAGCCTATTTACAAATACAGACAACAACAATTTATTTTTACAACACGAAGAACACGAGGAAGAAGATATTTATTTATAATTAAAGCATATCTAAAAAATCGTAACATCATGCCTGTAATGCCCGAAGAGATAGGCAAATGAGTGCAATACACTCACACGTTTCACGAATTATTTTATTATTTATTTCCTCCACTCCGACTCTGCCAATCAAAGAGGCAGTCATAAATAAATCGATAAATAATGATAATCTACAAAACAATGGCAACAATTTCCTGTTACCAGGAGTGGGACTATATTTGCATGCACAACAAGCAAGAATACTTACATACCCTACTTTGTTCCCGTTTGAGAGTGATATGCAGAGACACATTTCAAGTCTCTTTACAGGAACAGCGATATAACTGCGATCGGTATCAACATGAATTGTTCGATACCGTTTAGCAGTATGTATTCAGTGTATATAAAGCTTCTTTATTCAGTTTGCCCACATTCCTATTTGACCCCATTTCCACAAAAAGGGTATTTTTAACTCAAACAACTACTATTAACAAAAACTTTCGCATGCTATTAGAACACCTTTTATTTGAACATTTTCAGATGGTTAAGAAACAAAATGGCAAATTAATATGGCGTTCTACACGAATAGTAAGTACGTCACTAAATTGACGATTATCATGTTCGTAAACCGGTTAGATTAGGGTAGACTGGGTACGGTTCTGAAAATTTTCATTTGACAGCCAATAATTTAGTTGGTATTGAAGTTAACAATACGAATTATATTTTTTATTGTGAAGCGTA